>JACXSJ010002191.1:10053-38718 GCA_014851325.1 Pentalonia nigronervosa | reverse complement strand
CAATTTTCTTCGTCGTCCGCGGGAATCGATTTTGGGATAACCGACGAGCCACATATCTTATGTCGTCGCACAGTGGTCTGAAATATAATGTTAAGCCGGGTTCCCTGCACCGTACCATGTCATGTAGAGTGGAATATATTATTATTATTATTAATATTATTTGTAGCTGACATGGCGTTATCAACATTTTGTTACCGCGCGTTGAATAATAATATGTTATGTTCTATGGTCGTACGGAGCACACGGATAATACGAACTTGACATTAAAGTTGAAAACAAACTGTTGATAATTAATACTCATTGTTTACAACTATTATGCAATTATTATTTTATGACATAAATTATTAAATATATTATACCAAACGAAATGTAAACTAAAAAAAGCAGCCGCTGTTGACACATTTTTTGGAGACTAATTTTCAACGGGGGGCGCTAAGCCATACTGTACTCTGTGCACATCTATATGGCTATGGGGCAAGGTCTCGAGGACCTCTAAAATAATATTCTTGCTCGAGTGCTCAATGGAGTCTCAAAATTAAGCTTCCCTGCATAGTTCAAGATAAAGTCAAAAATTTGGTGGGCAGGTATACCTTATAAGTTATAGAATATCGTAATACTGATAAATTATTCCTCAACCGTAATTAAAACATTAAAAGCGATATTTACTCTCGTATATGTCCTAATAATTTAGGAGGGGAAAAAGGGATAATTTGTTGAATGATTATTGGTTGTGTAACGATTGTTACATCATTACCTTATACTTTATAAACATAATATGTACAATGTGTACATATTATATACACATTTATATTAATATTATATTGCTTATACACATAACACGTGCAATATGCTAACTAGATATTAAGTCCCTCTTGTTTCGATCCACATTTATTAATGTAAGGCTACGGTCAAATATCAATACGTAAGAGAACGGCAGTTCTCCGCGATACCATCACGCACACCTGAACTCCGAGACAGACACACATTTTGGTAATCTGGTTCGTAAGTATTAATAAAGTCTTATGTAATAATAATTATTTGGATCAGTCTGTATTTATTTGTAATATTAAATTCCTAAATACCACTCATTCTCCCGAGCTACAGTTAAAATATATTCAAAACAAACTAACTTCTTCCCTGAATATCCTATATTTAACTGGCCTTCCCCGACCACGTTACAGTTGGAACGTAAATTTTCGGAAAATATTTTTCAATATATTGTCATATTAACTCCACGATGTTATGTATGCTGTACGATAAATCGATATGAGCACGTCACGAAGCAGTTCAGTGTTCACTGCAGTTGTCGATGGACTGGATATCTCGTCGGTAACTTTTCTGATGTAAGTCGATTGTTGAAAGATCGATATCGCAAATGCAATAGTGATAAGGTCAGATAAAGCGGGCTCCTCAATAATGTAATTATTAGATAGTAAGTTCTTCGGTTTCCGTAGACCACGACGTAGTAACTCGAATTCGCTGACACTCGCCGCATATTTTATAATTAAAAAAGTACAATATTATTATTTTCAAACAATTTGGTCACAATAATTATACAGTCCACGAATAAAATAAAAAGCAACAAAATGATCAGACATCGATTATGGTTAGTGATTCGTAAGAAACTCAAAAAGTCAAAACACCAAAATTTACAGTATACTGTCTTACTGCATAGTGATGCATACAATTCTGAGGATTATTAAAAAGTCATTAAAAAATGAAAATAGTTTTTCCTTAACTCGCGTTTTAAATCCTTGACTTTTTTTCCTAATTTTCAAATAACCTTTAAAATAGGTCCTTAATATGGGTTTCGAATTTACTCAGTCTTATTCATATAGGTACCTATCTACTTATATTAAAAACATATATATTAGGTACCCACCTCAAATAGTCGGTTGCAAAAATATGCACAAAAACAATTCTGAGCCCTTGTGCAAAATTTAATCAAGGTGTAACTTAATAATTAATAAAGCGATCATATTAATTGTAAGTAAGATTTGTCTAAATTTGCAATATAGGTACCTATATAACAATATATGTCTGTAGTGTTAATTTTTTGTAAACCTTGAGTAATGTATTCGAGGTTACACCACGTAAGGCGCCAGCTATGTAATAATTATTACCACATAACATTTAATTTACAGAAGAGTGAATAATATTGATTTCAATCGATGAATTAATAATTTTTTCATTCCAAGAAAATATTATCATGGATTTTTGGTATTTTTATAATGTTGAAAATACACGTATCAGTACTTAACTACTTAGCAGTAGGATTTGGCGTATAAATCTTTCAACTAGAGTGACGACGGTCGACGAATGTCAAATACCTATGGTTGCACAACTGGAGTGGTCTAACTATATAGCCAACATTTTTCTTCAGTTGACCAAAATTTACTTACCACCCTCCCCCCTCTAAAAAATAATCGAATAATAAGTATGTGTAGGTATTATACAATTTTAGATTCTGAGTGAAGCGATGAAACTATTTATTTTTATTCAAATTTGAAATTTTGAAGAAACAAACTTCAGTCTTTTCAATATGCTGTTAATATTCAAACTGTTTTGTTAATATTTGTTTTCGTCGTGTTAACATAGAACACAGCGTTAAAAATAATTATGTATAATAATAAAAAAAAATCATAGCAGACATTGTAAAATATGGTTTAACTTTTTTTAACTTTTACTCAATCGTTTGAGCTTTGTGCATTCCAATAATATAATGAGGTGGCCAGTAAATATTTTGGGTGGTCAAGCCACCCTTTAGCTTCTTCAATCTAAATAAAAAAAAGAAAATAATACTCCTATATATATCCTATCTAGCTGAGCTTTTCAAACTTTTTTTTTGCATACCACTCATGGGGTCATTTGCAGTGTGTACCTTCCCTATATTGGATCATTCGACAGTCATGTACCTACTCGTGTACTCGTGATACTCATATTATACCTCCTACCTACTACTAATTGCTAAAAACACAATTATTCAAAATGCCAACAAATTTATAACGATAACAACAAGGAATAGATTTAGATATACTAATTAATATGCTAACCCTTTAATGGGTTGGCCTTATTTGAATGTCACCGGAATAACAAAATTACATCAGACGTTGATTTCATTGATGGATAGTAAGTCAAAAAAAAAAGGGGGGGGGGCAAAGTAAGTAACCGCTCCGCTGTACAGTAATCAGTTAATCACCAAATGCCGCCTAATGCCTATGTATAGTTTATTAAACAATATCTAAAAATATATATGTTTAAAATAGCATCGAGTGTAATCAATAAGCTACACCTACTCACTAAATAAATCATAAATGTATAGTAATGGTAAATAGTAAATGGTAATAAGTATTATATATTTATTTCTTAGCAAAACGCGTTTAATATCTCTCAGTTAACGGATCATGTGTGTAGGCAATTGCATGTTACGAAGTAATGATAACTTTAAGGCAACACTTGCGGTTATTGGATTTACAGCAACGACGAATGAATCGATTTACCTTTAACTATACTTGACATACTGTCGCCTTTTCATTATTATTGTAATTATTATAAATATTACAGACGTTTTCACATTTCCGAGGACGGTTTGAAAAAAAACGTATTTCACGATGATGTGGCATTTTCGTTTACGATTGCGAACCGAAAATATAATATTAAATCGGTACGACGCTAACCCAATAAATGTCTGGCGAATGTGGACAAATTGTGTCGCATTATATTATTATATCGCACCATGCCGTCGTGGGCAAATGTAATTTTGTTAAAATATTCCTCAAATCGTTGGCCTGCAGACATCGTTATTACATAGTCAATAGTCGGCCAAGGTAATTGGTAGTTTAGATTAGGTTTACATGCCTACAACTGGTGTATGTACTGCGTACCTTACCAATTGGCAATTACCATTGTAGAAATTATTATAAAAAAGCTATATGTAGGTATTTACGGGAAAATGTAGTAAATATTTGGGCAGGTACCCTGCCCACCAACACAATATCCAACGTAGTAATAATAATGCACTATACGCAGTCGCATTTCTATATTTTTCTATATTATATTATTATTGTTTGTTCTCTGCGACAATATCAACAGATTTTCATTCTCTTCATTCGTTGTTTGGTGAACAGCGAGAACTGTTAGCGGGGAATGCGTTGCAATAGGATTTTTATTCACAATTTCCACACAGAAACAGTATGGGTGTTACCTATCAGTGCTTGAATTGTGGGGTGACGCGGGAGACGAAGTCCCTCTTCTTTTTAGAAAATAGTTATGCGTACCCCTTCTAATTAAATTCTAACCAATAAGACATTTAAATAATCGGGCACGTACATTTTTGCACGTAGCGTCATTTGAGGGGGAACAAGGTAGGTATAGTGTTACTGTACACCAGAAGTAGGGATTTTAATAAAATATTCAGTTATTGTTAAAAAAGAATTTATAGTTGCACAGCAATCACTGTAACATACCTAGTTAGTTATATAGTTATATTACTATGTGTGACCAAATGAAAAACAATTTACTAACTCCTTTTAACTACCTAAGTTAAGTTAATATTTTTCTTTTTATTAACTTTAAACTTATTAGAGTTAAATATATTGTTTGTTAACTATTAACTTATAAAAAATTAAATTTTGAACGAGCAGGTACCTATTTACCAAGTACTTATATGGCTGAAAGTACTTTGCTACCTTCTAAGTACCAACTATAATTAATTAGTTGTGAGTTATAAGTAGTTTTTTTTAACATTTTTATGAGCGGAGTGGAGTTGTACTAATTACTTTATTATAATGATCTATGTAAAAAGCGTAAATTATTAAAATACATTAAGTTTGTCAGTAGTGGGTAATATATAATTTATTATGGTAAGTAAGGATTTTTGGATTACTGAAACAAATATGTGGTTATTTTATAAATTACATGTTTAATTTGTTAACAGTGTAAATCATCAATTTATTGAAAACACATTATATTTATACTTTATAGTTGACATTATTTGCATACCTCACAGCTATTTTATTTACATGAATATTTACATATTAGTAGGTAGGTATATATAATTTACTTATAACTTATAAGTAGTTTAACAGAAAAGTGCAATAGACCAAGTTCGAGAACATACAGTTATTTTATTAATAATTCTTTGATCTGTAGACTTTAAGTTATAGTCAACACACTTTGGCTATCTAATAACAAACAAATTTCATACAATTATTGATTTTAATTTAATATTCTAAAATTAAAATTAAAAGTAGGTTAAGATTTTGACAGTACTTTATTTAAATATTTTTAATTGTTTCATAATTATATAAAAGACTAGGAGGTTAGGTTGCATTAAAATAAAAATGCATTCAATTATAAATTATAATTGACATGTAAAAGATTTTGTTTACATAAAATTAATTTATTCGGTACAATTTTTTGATTTATTAGGATTACATAATATTTATGTCAATGTTACAATAATATGGCAATTTTTCTATAACAATAAAAGTAACAACAACAATAACTATGATAAAATTCAAACAAGTTACTTATTTATTGATTTGAAAAACTAATACATAATATAATTTGACACAAGTAATTAAAATATTATAATCTTTTTTTTTTTTTTGTATTTCAGTCTGTGTGCAGGATACATATCCGGAGTTTTACAAGGAAAATCACAAGATGAATGTGTTGCTATGGGTCTGAGAGCAGCTACATTAGCACTTATGTCTCATAGGCCAGTCCCCATAGAGCTGAATGTCAATTAAAGTATAAAATAAATAATATTTATTTTTACTTTACTCAACAACTGTATAAAATTATAAGAATATCATTTGTAAAAATTATATAATATAATAATAATTAATTTTAACCAAATACCAAAATGTGAGTAACTTATACTATGCGATTATCATAGTAATATTAGAGATTATTATTTAATAAAAATAATATAAAATGTTTTTTTTTTAATTTTATAAAAATTATTTTGAAGCATCAACACTTTCATATTTGCACACTACTGAAAACATGTCGCCGCCTAAACGTTTGGCTAACCAACGGTTTTTTATTATGGCTAGTTTGAAACAATCACACACAAATTCTGCATCTATGTTTGTGTGTACAGCTCGACCCATTCCTTCCAATATAATCAAATCCACAGTAATCAATTCATTTGCCAATTCTCGTTCTAATCGACTGGAAAATTTAGAAAATTTATATCTGAATAATTAGATTACAATTCAATTAATTAATTGACTAAATAATATTAAACCTCTTGCTATACAGTATTAATAATTGAATTTTAAGACTTTATTTATAAAATACAATTTCATAACAAATGTGTTATTAACAATTGTTCATATAGTTATTTGTTCAGTATTTATAATGTATTTCTTACCTGAGATCTAAACATGGTCCACCTTGAGCCGTCTCCATCGATTTTAATCTGCCTTCATTTAATCCTTTAGAAATAATAGGACAAATAGCTGCGGTTTGACGTAACAGTACTACAAGCTCTGAATGAGTGACATCATTAAGTGCTGGAGCAGAGTTGGCACACAATATTAATCTTGAGCCTTGGCGTAGCATTTCTCTGGCCAATGGTAGTATTCCCAAAACTATATCAATACCACTGTTATCAATGAAAATTGCAATTTTTTTGTATGGCTTGTTGCATATTTTTTCAACCCAATTATCCAGACTGTCAATTAACCAAGGCCTGGCTGTAAATAGTACAAAAAACAAAATTATTCCAAATTGACCTAACCTTCCATAATTATTTTTTATTGGCTACGAGTTCTTACCAGGTATTCGGTTCCTTGCTTGTTTAAAATCAAATTCACCAGTTTTCATTAGAGCTACAGTTTCCTTAGCACCCCAATCAAATGTATTCCCTGCTAGGACACCCATAACAAGTTCTTTTTGTCTTTCCTTAAGATCTAAAGAATCCAATTCTTCTAATCGTTCTTGAAGACATGTTAGCGCATATTCATTTTCTGTTTGTTTTTGCTAAAATATGTATTATTTAAATAATTGTTAGTCATGTTAAAAAATTAAATCTTACAGTTAAATACGGATCAGGAAAATCAAATTCTTTTAGACATTGATTGATCGTATCAAGAAGACCTCTCACAGTCAAATTACCATAAGCACTAAATAGTATAAAAAAGAAAGATTTAAGAAAATAATTAAAAATAAAGAAAAAAAACATACAATGGTTTTATTTTAAGCAGTTGCACCCGAGAAATAAATTTTTCTTTGAACATGGCAGCCCGTTTGTTAGCTGTATCACTTGTTGGTTGACTTGCAATTGCATAATTCACATAATTTTCTATACTTTCTTCAAAGCAATTTAACCAATATTCTCTAAAAATGATTTAAAACAATCCTTTATAATTTACAAGTTAAAAAATCCTTACATTTCATCTATGATCTATGTGGTCATTATAGATTTTATATTAAATAATCAATTACGATAAGAGATAAAACCATTTTTAAAATAACACTAACCTAGCTTCTTTATCCGAGTTCAAGTCAACAGTATCTGGAATATAACTAGATGGATCTTTGAGCAATGGGCAAAACGTTAAAGGAGATTCCCAACGATCAAGTTCGAGTTGATCAACTCGTTTGCCAAATGTCAATTGAGTGCGGTTACTTCCACTACCAGCATAATTTTCTAACCATGAGAATTTATCACCATCTGTAAATATTTTCCAAAATTTTGAATATGTATACAATAAATGCATCTTATTTTACTCTATAAAGCATTACCGCATTCTTCAGTGCCTTTTAAAAATGCCCCAATTGCTCCTAAATATCCTTCATGTCTCAAAAACAAACTTTGCACAGTTCCTCTAGACCAAAATTTAATAGAAAATGATATAGTGTGCATGCTGAGTGAACGATTTCTTAAAAAGTAACCACCAAAATACACCTAAAAACATTTGATTAACAACTTGGATATATTTCTTTATTTGTAATATGGTATATAAGATATGTAATTACTAATACCTTTTTTAAATTATGCATCATTGCATATAAACATGCAATTTGACCAATGTCATTGCTAATCGCAAACAGTAAACTTCTCGCCAGATCTGCTTCATTATAATCACTTTCTGAAAACACGACAAATCAATATAAAAAAAGAAAGCATATTTCACCTCTATGTTGTACCTGCATTTTGACGAGGACATATTTTTCCAAATGAAGAAGCAATTAAATCTGAATGCATGCCAAGAGTCTCATAATCTCCACCATATATATCCTTTACAAGCATATCAGCCTTTCTATGATCTCCTTTTTCAGCAAGATCAAGTAATTCATCAAACGATTTGGCTTTAGTCAAAAGTGTACCAAGGCCCCAGAATGTGCCACCCCCTGTAGCTGTACCACCAATACGCTCGTAACAATTATCCGACTCCACTTTTAAAATACTTACACCTGAACCAATGTTAACCAACATATAAGGAAATACATGTGGGTCTGCTGTTTGAAATTCATATTCTGGGCTACCATTTCGGTTGTAAACAAATGCTTCATCACTTATATTTTTTAATAAGAAATTACATCCTGTGATTAAACAAGTAAGCTCATCTTCTTTATCTACTCTGAAATTTTTATAAGATAATACTGACATAAATTAAAACATATTTAACAAATGATAACTATACACACTTTAATCCCAATTTGTCTTGAATAAGTTTGCTATACTTGTATGCCCCACCTCCAGTAGCTTTAATGCTTTTTCCTTTTCGTTCATCGCTGTTAACTAAATTGTCACCAATGAAATCCAAACAGTTTTCAATGTATTTGGTTTCAAATTTGACAAAATGTAACCTTGCTTGTTCAGAATATGTGTAAACAAACTTATCGTTTTTCTAGAAGATATTAGTATGAATATTTAGTTTGATTAACATTTAATTAAAGTAATTATTTACAATATATCATACGTCATCCTTGTTCTTGTCATCATTTTTGTCTATATTATCGCTTGCATAATAAACTCGTCTAAATGATACTGTTGAATAATATGCTATTTTTGTAAGTGAACCACCTATAACAATAAACTTTTAATATTAATCTTATTGGTATGTGGTGATAAAATAAATCATATTATTAAAAAAGGGATGAATGTAAGATTGCAAACATAGTAATATTTTAGAAACAAAACAAAACTGCCAAACAGTAATTAAAATTTAATAAAAAACAGCTTCCAGTCACTTAAAAAATAATTTTAGGTAAAAATTAACAGTTTAAAACTGTCTATAAATATAAAATCTAAAGTATGAATTATATATATCCATAAATATGAGCTACAGATCCATGTTAATACATTTGTTATAGTTATACTTTAAATCCTTTACAACATAATTTATCATATTATATGAACAGTTTTTGCATCGCGTATATATAATATAAGTACATTATATAACGTTTTGTCAGGGTGTAATTATTATTCTCGAATATAAAAGTAATATCAGTGATGTTCCTATAAAGATTTTTGTAGTATTCTTAGCCGTTGAGTGTCTGACAATGGATATTTTATATTTCAATGATGATTATAGGACAGAAAGAGGTCATAATATCAAATTTTTTGCACAAAATCTGTATCTTCTTCTATTTTATCTTTGCCCTTCATTCCCAACTATATGGGGTTAGGCATTCTTCTTCTACAGCTCCTTAGGGCTCTGTCCCCCCACCTCTTTATTACTCATAACAGCTATTATTCTTTCATTCTCTATTCTCTATCTATCTCTTCTCCGGTTTTCCTCACCGAGGTCTCTTTCCTTCTATATTAATTTCCTTAGCTACTCTCAATGCCTCCGAGTTACATTTCTTCATAATAGTGACCATACCATCTCAACCAATTTACCCTCATTTTATATACAATTGGTACCACTCATACACTACTCCTAATCTAACCTATACAATATTTATAAAAATCAACAAATTAAATAAGTTGACAAAGATGAAGTTTCAGCCGTGACCGTTATTCATAAGTTAACACACTCAGAGTCAGAACGAGATTTGTACCTTCCATTAATTCAGAATACCAGTATTAAGTATTGCGGTGAATAATGCATTAAAATGTACTTATAAAATTAATTAATAATTTTTGTAAGATAGGTTAGGTACCCACTTAGAACTATACACATACAATATAGTTACGGACTTACAACAAATTATCATGTTTCTAGCATAATAAAATATTATTTCAAATATTATAAGAAGTATTTACCCTTTCCCATAAATAGACCAAATAGCAATATTGATTAAAAGTAGTACATTTTGAATTAAAAGCATTAACATATATCTAATTGATAGGAAAACACCATTATCTAATATTTTTTATAATCACTAGAGTACATAGTTATGTTGAAATATTTAATTTATAATTTTGTAATGCATAATTAAAAAAATTATATAAATAATTTGTAGCTATGCTATATGAGATTAAATATTAATAATTAGTTATTGCATTGATTATAAATATTAGTATTTATAATTAATGGTTATTTACTTCAAAGTATTATTTTATAAATATTTAATAACAGAATTTAAAGAATGAATTTAATACTAGGCATTTTAGATTGTTTGATATAAATACTTTAGAAATACAGTTGTATATTTATGGCTGATAATATTTAAGTCAGGCTAACACAAGACCATATTTTTACAAAATTGATTTCATACTACCAAAATCAACATATAAAAATATTTTAACTTGTTATTGGTATTGGAACCACTTGTTTATCTAATAATATATTGTTTATAGATTATTTACTACATATACCTCTTATTGAATTAAAATGAGACAAAAATAACTAACAAAAAAAAAAAAAAAAAAAAAATTGAATAATATAGACTTCAAATAATAAAATGTTAAATGATATAATGAAGTAAGCATTTTTTTTTTGTTTTACTATCAACACATTAATTTATTCATAAGAACAAAAATCTAACTATGTTATTGTTATGTTAGCCCGATGCTAACATGATACTAAATATAGTAGTACAAATCAAAGCAATACCTAAGATAGGTTAATTGACTTAAAAAACTTCAATAATTGATAAGTTCAGGCAGGTTAATCATGTTTACTACATGAATATTAGTATTATTATACTATACCAATAATATAAAAGCAGAATACCTTGGCACTGGGTAGGTATGTAAGTTACTTTGAAAACTAAAAGTCAAATGAATAATAACAAAAATATGTAATTTTTTTAGAAAAATAAATACACATATTATATTAAGTAAATTTGGGTGTAAATAGAAAATTAAAATTTGTTTTTATATTGAATGTATAACATACCAATGTCTATCGCAAATTGTTTTGCGTTTTTTAAATTCCTGAAAACTTCCAAAGTATCAGGAAGCTTTATACTATTTGGATTTCCTTTTTCTTCCATAGTGCAATTTACAATTATCTGAGGACATTAAAATTGAGTATGTATAACAAACAACTTTGAAATATTCATTTTCACCCACCATACACGATGGTTAGGTACTGTTTTCTTCTTGAATATTATAATATTGTGAATTAAAAGAGTTTAAAAACGATTTGATCAGTACATACCAATTTGAAATGATGAACTTGTTTTTTCTCAAGAGTTGTTTGTAGTGAGTGCTACAGAGAAAGGACTACGTCGAAGAGCTTATTTAAAATTTATTACATAATATTAAATATTTTTTAATATTGACACCGTCGAGTGAAGACGTCGGTAGCACAATTATAGATAGTAATATCTTAGTCTGTGACTCGGTTATCTACCTGATAACCGCGGTCAGTGGTTGAGAGCACGGTTGAAAAATGAACAGGTTACTCGATGCAGTAAGTTTTGCATTCCGTCGTTCGCGGGTATAAACACTATAAACCTCCTACGTAAAAAATTCGTAGTTTTCAGGAAACACAAAAAACGTTTAAAAAAAAAACTCACATAGGAGTTTTTTTCATAAACGATTTATAGTTGGTAACACATGGGAGATATTTCATAAACTTTTTATTACGATTTATTTTAGGTAGCACATAGGAGAATTAATTAATTATTTTTCATTAATTCTAGGTTGTAGATAGCATACAGGAGATTTTATCAATGAACAGTTTATTTTTTTCTGAATCCAAGGACACCAAAATCTCAAAATCATAAATTTAACACATAGGAGGTTTATTCCCGTGAACGACGGTTGGTTGATAGCGGCAAGACGGCTTTACGCAGACTTTGTTCATCACAGATCGCGCCACCGGGATGTACTTGGTCAAAACCGCCAAGCAATTATTAAAAAGTAAAAATATTGTACATGAATTTGATATGTTGTTTTGTCCTCAAAACGATAGCGTGACATTATTTTTGTATTTTACTGTTATTGCGAATAGTTTTTTGCATTTTAATACTGAAACTAAATACCAATAGGAACAAGTAGTCTATAAATAATCAAAATTGTAGTAATATCTCTGTTAAAAAATCGTGGTAAATCAATAAATATACTGTTTGGATTTTTCTGTAATTTGAAAAATTATTTAGAGATAAAAAAAAATACAAGTTAATTGTAATACTTTTGCTGAATGTTTTTATGTTAATATTGTAGATATTATTAATATAAACGAAATGTACTTTAAAATGTTAAGGTTTAAGGTAGGTACCGAGCATTTATGAAAATGTATTTATCAAAACTCGAAATTTCCAAATTTATTAATTCCAATTTCTATTAGGTATATTTAATTCATTGCATGTATAAATGTTGGAAATTAGATAAATTAGAAGGAACATTTCTGAACATTATAATAACTTTCAGAATTTTTCTGTCAATGATGATTACCAGCTGGAATAGAGTATGTTTAGTTTTTAATTAAATTTAATAAAATAAGAGCTTAGTAGTACTATTAACCAGGAACTTGCTTGTCTTTAATGTGTACTAAAC
This sequence comes from Pentalonia nigronervosa, assembly GCA_014851325.1. Lineage (NCBI taxonomy): Eukaryota > Metazoa > Arthropoda > Insecta > Hemiptera > Aphididae > Pentalonia > Pentalonia nigronervosa. Next base: position 25,805 of record JACXSJ010002191.1, on the reverse strand, counting down.
ATGAACTTTTATCAAGTTTATATGAAAATGTTATTGAACACTACGCGAATGAAGAAGCTAAGAAAAAACCATTAAAAAGTATACTTATTAAGATTATAAGGGTAGATAAAAAAAATGACAGATTTATATAGTTAATTTTTTTTTTTATAGTTTTGGGTATTAATTCCAACTCTAAAAAGATGTTTCATATTGATGAGATTTTTGAATGAATTTTATTACGCACTACCAATGAAAAAACTTAATTTTTTTTATAAATAATTTATGTTTAGTATTTTTTATTTTTATTTCTTTATTTTTATACAATAAAGCATTCCAATTTTGTATAATGTCTACGACCACTTATGAGTTATGGCTTTAAGTTATAACATGCACTATCTAAGTGCAGGTAGTTACTAGTTACTATACTTACTAGTAGTAGGAACTTGGCTTATTAGTAATAACTTATTACTATTGGTTGTTGAATAATTAAATATTCAGTATTGAGTTTAAAGGTGACCTTCATTGTTTAAGAATATTAATTGTTATGGTAAGCCGAACCTTCGTAACGTGATACTACGAACGCTTTAAAACAATCAATTGTAATGATAATATTAACCACGACTTTATACTTCGGTTCACGATAAAAATAAACCGTACCAAAGTATCGTGTCCGAATTTTTCCCCGTCCCACACTACCCAAATACCCAATTAGATAAAATTCGATTTAAACTTTAAAACCGTGTTATATAAACAGATTAAAAAATAAAGTGAATATTACAAGATTATGTCAACTACAATAGTCAATAAACTTTAATTGTAAATAGATACTACAAATCACAAATAATAATATAAACAATTACACAAATACATAATATTTAAATAAATAATAGTAAAAAAAAACGTAATCAAATTAAAAAAAAGACCTCCACAAGTCTATGTATAAACTAATAATACGTATAGTAATATGCAATAACCCTTTATAAAAACCACCAGACATTGGCCCACGGGGAGTAGAGTTCTAATTAATTGTGCTACCTACGTAACTTAGGTTAAAACTCTTATACAAAAGAACCATGATTTGTTTTGTTAGAAATTAAGTTGTTATGTAATAGTTGTAATTTAAACTTTTTCCATAGAACATTTTTAAGTGGTAAAAATGGTAGAAACCCTCAACGCATAGCCTGTTATTTTTATTTGTGGTTGGAAAAACTATTATTATGGGGACTGGTAGCGGTGATTTTTTTGTCTTTGTTCAAGACACACGTAATATAGGAATTTTTATGGGTACGTATTTTATTTCTAACGTAAGTACCGATTTTAATCTAATGAAGTGGTAATAACTCTGAATACAGATTTCATTTTTTTGTATAATTTACAAGTAATTTACTTTCAAAAATTGTTGATTTTGACTTCTTCAAAAATAGAAATTCAACAATTTTTTTTAATATACCATTTTTAAGATTAAGTGGTATAAAATCAAAAATACGGAAAGTCGATCTCAGGTAGACTTAACTCAAGTAATCAAAACTAATTTTATAATTCGTATCGATTTATTAGTTCAATCGGTTCGCTGGAAATATATCATATTTAATTTACCATGTTACATGTGTGTAATATAAACAATGACAGTAAAACGTCGTTTCCAATCCCCTTAAGGAATTTGAAGCGTTCAGTAGAACAATCGGGTAAATTCATTTTTATATAAAATCATTTAATGGCGGTACTTTGTTAAGAAAAAAAATATCTTCAGTTTAGTAAAACAATCAAATTTTTCGTATTTTTTTTTTATTTGGCTATACTGAAATGGAATTTTTCGATATTATTAGCTCTGTGCATAAACCGGGTATGTCCGTAATTGCTCGATTCTACTGCATACACGGTTATTTTATAATATTATGTTAATAATAATAATGTTACAGATAAGTAGATAAGTTTTGTTTTTTAAAAATTAAATAGTCAAATAGGTACTAAATTTTAATTTAGGTTATCTTAAGTATAATATAATAGTCTTATACTTTTTCGTTATATTTTTTTATATTTTAGCTTAAAATATATTATTTTTATAGTTTTTACGTATATTGATTCTTTTGAACATTTATATTTTACCAATATTTTATACATTTACCTATTGGCTATTGCTATGAATGATGAAAGAGTACGTAGAGTTTTATACAATAGCTTTGATGACGAGACCAATTCTTTTGATTTTGACAATGATATAGACGATTTAAATTATATCAATAGTTATTGTGAAAGTGAAGATTCGTTAAAAGGTGCACTAGTCTTAGATTCAGAGTTTGATGACGGTTAGCAACAAATATATTCTGGACCAAATATTATCGATGCTTCAGATGATAATGACCATCTTTATACAATTGAAGACATTGAAGATGAAAGTCGGCAACAAGTATTTTTTGTAGAGATTATTATCGAGACTTCAGATGATATTGACTATCTTATTACAAATGAAGACATTTCAAATATTGAGGAGGGTGTCATTAAAAAAGATAAAAAAAAAGAAGTATAAATAAACTTTTATGGACTCAAAATGTTTCTAATAGACATAAAGCTACAGATGTTGTGCACGTTTCTTTAAAAAAAAAAATAGTTCCTATGAGAGTGACTGGCCCTGATTACATGTATAAGATATCATGCTTTGCTAAAATTCCAGATGAAGAAAAACAATATTTGATTTTTTATTTTAACTCAATTGCTGATAAATCAAAACAGGACACTTATTTGGTTGGTTTAATCAAACACACAAGGTATAGCGTCATCGAAGTAGACTTGGAGAGAGACCACCAAAAACTTGTTCTGCTAAATATAAAGTTAAACTTAATTCAACTACTTTATATGTTTGTAGAAAAGCATTTGGATCAATATTCGGTATAAGTAAACACGTTACTGATAGAATTGTTCAAAAAGTAAAAAACAATGATTTCAGTTCTAAGGGTGGTTGAGGGAAACACAATAACTGACCAAATGTACATTCACAGTTAATTTGCAACCAAGTTGACACTCATATTAATAGTTTTTCTGCTAGATGATCACATTACAGTAGACTTAAAAATGGGAATACTAAATATCTATTATCAGACCTTTCAGTAACTTCAATATACAGATTATATTTACAAAAATATGAGCCTATTTATTGGGCAGCTTACTCTAAGGCTGAAGCCGTAATATCAAAACCAATAGTAAATTTTTTATACTTTACTTATATTACAATAAGTAAGCAATATAATAATATTTATTAATTATATGTGCTTATATTAACTTTACAGACTTTCTATGAAGTTTTGATTTTTCTTTCTTAGCATTTTTTTTAGAATTGGATCGAGAACAAATGAAATATATCTTAGTTATGAGAAAAAGTTAACTAAGGATGATGCTAGTAGACCTGGTAGAGGGATATTTTTCTTTATATGATGGCACAAAACAATTTCGTGACATGATTTAAAATACGAGACAAATCAAAAATATTTTTAATTTGTATTCTGTTGTATAATATTTATTAAAAACTTGTATAATTTTAGATATAAATTATATAGTAGTAAAAAATCTCGAAATTTCTTATGGAATTTGTGTAAAATTAGTATGACTACTGCCCTGTAGCGCGCTTTGATAGAAACTACAAATTCGGGACCATGTTTTTTTCGGTATGATTGGATATGATTGGTGTCCTTACTATAATGTCCATGTCCACGATATACGAAATTTAGAAATGACTGGTATCGGAATATTATGTATTCTTAGCGTGCGTATCTCGTAATAAAGTTCAAGTCACAACGACCCTGCAACAGAACATCATATAACAATGCGGACAAGGTTAAGATTTCCTCTTGTATATCGACCGACAATATATTGTCATAATATTAAATATAGCATAAGTACACTGATCGCGTTTGTGTCGTGTGAGCGGAGTATATATGTAGGCAAGTTGGAAGTTGTAGGTAGCCCGAGGTAGGCCTTACAGCGGCCATGTGATATATTATACAACTTAATGTGTACCCGTAATTTTACATCTGAACTTATATAATATAATAGTAACAATAAATGTAGCAAACGATTCGACGATAATTATTAATACTGACTGCGGAATCTGAGAGGAGAGTACAATGTTGTCTTAAAGTCTTGATACGAAATATATTACACGTTATACGGCACACATAACTATCTATAATTCGTGTATTATTACACTGTAATATTTATAAACAGGTATAATATAATAACAATATTTGTGCGGTCGTGAATATTACGAATATTAATAATAACGAACGGTTCGAGAGCTCGGTTCTGGTCGCCGGTCCATCGCATAATACTGGTTATATATTACCTATATATTTTATATTATTGTTATAATATAGACTTCACCTATATATTAGTATATCTGTGCATTTTCGTTTTGCCCTCGACCCGTATTCGTTCTGCGTATTTGCTTTGCAGTCGGCGTCGATGCAAAAGTTTCGGCGCTTCGAACTTTGCGATTCTCATCTATACAATAATATACGATATAGGTATACGCGTATAATATACGTATATACAATAAACTTGTGTGTGTACATGAGTTACCAATACGCGCCATAGTACATGTATAGTGTATAGACTGTATGTCTATTAGACACGTTTATATTTGTAGGGCGAAACAAAAAGAACTGACAATTTTAATTAACCCGATAACTATTTTATTTCGATGGTTTACGGTGTATTATTTTTAAATATGATATAATTATTAACATCACAATGATATTATATTTGTTGGAACAAAAGATATCTACATAATCAGTTAATTCGGAATAATTATTCCACTAACGAGTGAAATTACGTTCGTTGTGATTCTTCCTGTAACATCCTTTACATTATGTACATTTTGTACACTTGTCGCTGTACAGAGACTCGCGGTTTGGGTTTACGACCATGAGTAAACAATGAACGTGTGTTAGATTAGGTTAGGTGGTTAGGTTTATTTGTAAACCGCCCGGTTCGAAAAGTTCCTATAGCCGCGACCTAATATATTAAAAATTAAAATATCATACAGGTAATGACCGGCGGTAATTCGGCGGATTTGAATATGACGGTTTTTATTATTATGATAGTGTGGAGCATTAAATTCGGCTCTAAAATACCCCCTCGATCCTCGGTGTATTCGACAAATAAAATATTTAGATATTATAATATAAACTGCAGGTCGAATCATCAAACAGTTATTTACGATGCACTCTATAACTATTTCAGATTTCTAAATTCATGATTGTGTGCACTGCATAAATGTATATTGTAGAAAATATTCTATACATGATTTTATGTGATTGTTTAACTGTTATAGGTATTTAATGTTCAGTGCTCAGTAAATATTACAGTAAACTTTCATTATGTCGATGTCGAACCTTAACAGAAAAAAATTCCTAAAAAAATTTCTATTATAATATAAGTATTGAATGTAGTATACATTTTGCTCTAACTCAATGTATTAAGTAAGTACTGTAATTGGTGCTATTACGTATATTATGTATATTAACAGTTTATTCAATATGTAAATTGATGGTTCTATAGTTGCCCATGCGGATGATATATGTTTATTATTTTCCGACAAATCATGGGATTTAACTCATAATAATGAAGCTGATTCTGAATTATATAGATTCATACAAAATTAAACTTTACCTTTTATATTTGAAAAAAATATTCTGGTTTAGATCCATTCGTAATAAAACGGGAAAATTTAAAACATGATGTTAATATGTAAATTATTCAAAAAAGGGCAAAGGTCAGAAACGTATAGATTATTTTGGACCGACTTATTACAATTGTCTGAATAATAATCTTAAGAAATATCTAAGAATAAATTGAACGTTAATAAAACTTTAAGCAATTTTTATTTATCTGAAATGTAATAATACGAAACAAACTTCGTTGTATTAGTATATTACAGTGAAACTTTCACGTTACAAAGTCTCACGGGCAACAAAAAAAATCGTATTATAGAGAATTTTGTTAAAATATAGAATTAAATAAAGTTGGTTCTTATTTGGTTTGGCTAGGGTCAAAAAAGGTCTCAAAAATATTTCTTTTAATAGAAAATGTTGTTAAATAGAACTTTGTTATACGAAAGTTTCTTTGTATATTAATTAATTTTATTTCGTATTTGTAGTGCATATGTAAAATATAATTTTATAACTCTCTGCCTTTAACGCAAGCTTTGATTACAGAAGGCAGATAAATCAATTGTTTGCATGTGTTTTATATATTGTTTATTAAATGGTATTATTTGAAAAAAATCTTCGGTTCTGTAAAAATTGTAATCACCGTATCCCACATGACCAAGTTCAATCACATATGTACGTTAAAAAGGGAGCCTTACACCCCACAACCACCGTTTGAGATTTCCAATACTTTCTTACTATATTATGATGTATAGTGTACATGCTCTCTACATTAAATACCAACTAATTAAACTAACACAATTCATCATTATTTTTAGTACATCATACTAACGTCTTGGTTATTTTTAATTAAGACTGAAATTGTAAAATAAATTTCAAATCGTCCATAAACATTTATTTTTACTATAACGAAAATCAAGTTTTCTTTGTTTCATTAATATTTATTTATTTAGCCTTGTTACATAATTTTGGCTGCGTAATAATAGCAAGATCAGGGTACCACATTTTTTGCTTATTATCATTGTTTATAATATATTCGATGTTATTATCAATGTATTATTTTTTTCTTAATATATTGATAAAAATAGAAAACCACCAAAAAATATACTAAAAATATACTAACCCGATTTAGTGTCTATGTTATAGTAATATATACCTTTCATTATATAAAGAAAAAAAATACCAAGGATGATCTATTTCCTTTTTCAAAAATGTTCAATTTTTATAGTTTAGGATTAAAAATATAAAACAAGATTTTTCATATGTAGTTCATACTGTAATTAAAAAGTCTAAAAAATATATTATAAACACAGTGTTTATATAATATGTTAAGTTAAAGCTCAAATTTGAAGAAAAATAAATATTTATACAAAGAATAACGATTTTGGTTATATTGTTTTGATTTAAAAATATTATTCATGAGCATTTAGAACATTATTTAAACTATATTGTTTTATTTTATACACACAATGACGTTTTCAAATGCAATTTTTCAATAAAAATTAATTCAACCTACTGTATTACTAATGTCTATGATAGTAAAATAAATTATTTTAATAGCAATAATATCATAAAATATACTTATAAAATGATTTAGGTTGGATTACGTTTTTTCTATAAATCGTTTTTTGTATTCAATATATGACCTTGGATCATTAAATCCAAATTTAACGATCCATTACAGTACTCAAATAAACAACTACTGTACAGTAGAGCAGTACCTACTTGCTTACCTTTTTTTTGTGTGTCTGTATATACGATAAGTAGTTGATATAATTCTTCGATGTTCATCTTCAGTAACTTTCCAAATGCAAAAATGAATCTAGTTGATGCAATTCTCAATAGTTTTCAAAAAAATGAGGTAAACTAAAAAAAAAATTTAGGAAAACTTGAAATTTTATGCAAAACCAATTTTTGACAAAATTGATTTTGTTTTTTGATGTCACACAAAAAATAATTACCGTAAATACATGAATGTTTTACCGAGTGTTTATAATTATATTAGCAATTTCTATACATCACAAAATTACATTACATATTACTACACATGTATAATTAATTTATTTTGACTCATTATCAGCTATTTAAAGCATAAGCGAAATATTCTAAAAAATATTAATAATTGAACACAAGTTTCCACGTAATAGTTGTAGCATTTTCAAACCATAATTATTAATTATTAAAAAATACATAGGTATTCACTTTGTTTTTACAAGCGTACGTATATAAATTTAAACTTGAAAAAAATTCTGTTAAATATTTAAAATTAAATTTTTGGCATAATGCTCAAAGGTTAGTGAATAAAAATTATTTGAGTTAGTTATTTTGGTGAATAAATAAAGGAAAACTATTGGATATCTCTTGTACATTACACAATAATAAACGTTTCATACAAAAGGTTTGTGAAAAATATTCAACGGGTGATCATTTATTTATACATAATAGTTATTAAGTAACTATACTACAATTAAAAGTGATTTAATATTGACTTTGTTTTTTTACAACTATAAACAGTATAAGCACAATGAAATAGGGTGAATTAATACAAATTCAAAACAAAATGATTTAAACAGCAAGGTCAACAACTGTATAACATTAAAAGATTAAAATATATTAATTACAGTCAACACTACCGAAAATACCGCGAGAATTCTCGTTATGAATGACATAGCTCTCCGTCGTTTTCATAACTAAAACAAAGTATATTTAAATTATTTTAACATTAAATAAGTACACCTATAAATAAATGTATATTTAATTTTTTGCTTGGTATAGTATAACATATATCTCGCATTACTTACCTATGAAAAGAGTTTTAAACTGTGATTATTGTTCGTTTGTTGCTGTAACTAGATCGGCCGAGTTTTGCTTTGTTCACTTTTCAACATAAAAAAAAAGTAAACTTAATCATCTTAAAGTTTGCTGTAAATGTCACAGAAATTAGAAATAAGAAATCAACTATTTATACAGTTTCACTATAATAAATTCTTATGACCTTATCCCTTTATGCCATTAGTTTAATAATCTAGTTTAATATTTGAAGTGAAAATACACTCGTTTGAATTAAGTTGCCAATTATTGTTCACCAATTGAATTTATAATCGAGGTAACATATGCTCTACATTCAAATTCAAAGATAGGCATTATTTTTGACAGTTTATCTAGATTAATATTAAAAACTAAAGAAATTTCATATGAAAATGAAAATGAAAATTCAATGAATTGGATAGCAAAGCATTTACCAATTGATTTTCTTCAAATTAGAATTGAAACCGCAAAAGACTATTAAAAAAAAAAAAAAAAAAAATTGTTACTTATGTTTATATATAGTTGGCACATGCCATAACTGACGAAATAAAACCATTTTATAACCGTTACAAGTTAGAGGTACATGTGGAAGACAAAGTTTTATTTTGGGGGTATAGAGTAGCGATTATCACAAAATGTACTAAATTCTTATTAACTGGATTACATAGTACACATCTAGGTATTGTAAAAATGAAGAGTCTAGCGCGTTCATATTTTTGGTGGCCAAAATTGATAAAAACATTGAATTGATAGCAAAAAGTTACAACATTTGCATTACACATAAACTTGAACTTTTAAAAGTAGTTTTAACGAAATGGCCTAGAACTTATAAATGCTTTGACAGAATTCATATTGACTATGCTGGCCTGATTATAAATAAAATATTTCTAATTATAACGGGTTCATTTTCAAAATGGCCAGAAATATTTAAAGTAAAATAAGCGAATATTAGTAATACATTAATAAAAATCAAAAAAGTTTTTGCAGATTTGATTTGCCTAACACTATTGTAACAGATAACGGCACACCCTTCACATCCTCTGAGCTTAGTCATTTTTGTCAATTCAACGGTATCAAAGATTTAATTAGTTCTCTATATCATCCATTGAGTAATGGTGCAGCAGAAAATGCGGTAAAAACATTTAAATTAGGTTTTAAAAAGATTGTATCCGATAACAAAAATATATCCATACAGTCAGCATTATGCAAATATTTATTCTTTTATAGAAATACAAACCACGTTAACACAAATAAAACTTCAGCTAAAATGATGTTTGGGATAAATGTTATAACACGGTTTGACAGATTAAAATAAAATTCATTAAATACTAGTAATGAGATAATGTGCAATAATGAAATAAAAAATATATAAATGTAAAAGCACTATAAATAATTTTGATATTGGAGAGAAAGTATTTATTAGAAACTTTACTAAACCTAGTCAAAGGGGATGGAGGAGTTGTATTATAATAAAGAGTTTGGGAAGATTACCTTATTTATGCAAAGATACAATTAATGATAATATATACAAAAGGCATGTAAATCAAATTATTAAAATTGGTAATTTTCATAATGAGGTTGTTAGTGAGAGTTTGAATGAAACATTGAAAAACAGTGACACTGTTAAAGAAATAGATAAATTGACAGATAATAATAAAAACAAATATAGTGAAACTTCTAAGCCTAATTTCACTTGTATAAAAAGGAAATACATGTTGCCTGCAAAATACAGATCTAATTAAATGTATTAAATATTTGCAATGTTGAAACTTATCATTATTAAACAATAATTTATTTTATATTCATTTTTTTTATTTTGTTTATATATTATATTATACTCATTTAGTTTACTACTCCAGTTTACAAATTAAAAGAGAGGCAGTGTTATATATGTTAATGACGCACTCTGGCTGACTGTGTCAATGAGACGCGTATAGTTTTAAGTATATATAGGTTATGTTTTTTTCTTTTTTTTTTTTTTAATAATATTTTTTTAGTTTTCGGTTATGTGCTCTTGCTTGAACCACGTTCTCAAATATTGCTAATGTGGATAAAGACAAGACTAACAATTCAATAAAATAATTTTTCAATTCAATATCGTGTACATGGCCAAGGTGGTCTCAATACATAACAGTGTAGAACCTCCGTCCGATTTACACGTGTGTTCTCGGTGGCTGCATGTTACTTGCGTCCCCAAAAAAGGTATATTTATTAAGTACTAAATGTAGCCAGTAATTTGTGTCCTGTTTTGGGGACGCAAATTGGCTATATAATTATTATCGATATTATTTACTAAAAACACTAAAATCGATAGTTCATAAACTATACTGTATAATATACCTCACTATTTTTGTGGTGGGCACAGTTCGGTCCTGTGATAAGAATATCCGTATTCAATATAATAATGTGGTAGAGTGCTTGTGTTACTTACATCACACGATTTATATACGATTTATCTATACCTATCGTGGTATATCATAATAATTAGGTACATTATGAAAGTATAATATATTAATAACTTATGTCGATATTATTTTATGTAAAGACGGTTTGGAAACATGTATTCATATTACAACTTGTTGATTGTTAGATTTGATAAGATATAGCAATTACATCGATAATCCTTTGTATTTTACTCGTATTATATTTTCACATTTTACTTTTATTCAGTACGATTCGTCTTATTGGATCAATAGTTGTTCAATTATCACTCATTACATTTAAAAAAAAAAATGCAGTTAATTTAATAAAATACGAATTTTATTTTTAAGCTATGGAAAAAATATGTAGTTCTAAATTGGTCGCGAATAATAGTTTTTATATGATTGATGGTTATATGTTCGGATATCATAATACGTTAAGCAATAACTATTTTCGACGGAAGTGTACGAATAAAAGTTGTAAAAGCTATATAAAACTAGTTGTTCATAAAAATTTAATAAATGATGCTACTTCACATACTCCATACCATACTCCAGACGACACTACTCATCTTAATTGGCAAAAACTAAGTAATGTTGCAAAACGAAAAACCCTGTCGGATTTTAATACAACACCATCGAAAATTATTTGTGCAAAACTGAGTGCTGATGATGTTATTATATTTACAGTTAATGATAAAATTTAGTTCGGAAAAACATTTATATTACTTGTAGATCGATACTACCAAACATTTCAATAAATATAGAAGATGTATACAAAGTTTACAAGAGCACCCTATATTTGAAAATGAAAATCTTCTTCTAGTCAATGACCGGAAAAATATTATTTTCTTGTGATAAAAATAAAAATTTGTTAATAAAATTCAAATAACAATTTACATTGATGGCACGTTTTCATACTGTACAAAACATTTTTTAGAAATGTTTACAATTCATGGACTCATTAATGCTTTTAACTTCAAATTTAATTCATATTTTTATTCTAGTCGTCCACATATTTTTCAATTTATTGACGTCTTAAAACCATTCCAGATTAATACATATGTCTTAATTAATAGCATTAATACTATAAAAAAATATTACAGAAAAAAAATTTAATTAAAATACTTAAAAAAAACAAATTAAAAGTTAAAAAAAAAAAAATGAAATTTCACGATTAAATTTTAAAATAAACGTTTCATTTAAATTTCACCTAATATAACGTATATCTTTAAGTATACCTTGAATTATACCTAATTATTATCATTAAAATTCTAATTATTACCATTAATAACATGACAAAAATTATTATTGTAACTAGGGTTGGGATTTTAATGCCCTAAAAAATCTCAAAAAATGCTCTTAAAAAAAAATGCAAAAATGACTTAAAAAAACTCAAAACGTGCACTACAAAAATGCATTTAAATTATATTTATTATAGTCTAAAAATTGGAAAATAATTTAAAATGATACTACAGTAGTATATATTTTTTTAAAAAATTTTTTTAATAGTATTATATGTTGTTACTTGTTTAATTCTGTTATATACCTAATTTAATTATTACTTCTATATTAAAAATTAAAATAAACATCAATGAATTTTTTTTATTTACATTTTGATTTACATGCATATCGATATTTTCGGGACGCAATTAGGTTATAATAAAATGTATACCGGGACACAAATAGACTATGACCCTTTTTGAATCTTTTTTTGCAGGCAAAAACTCACCTACTGATGATAATTTCGGACACAAGTAGTATACTTCCCAAAAACCAATTAGGTTGACCTTTCTAAATGAAAATATATCGATGTTGGAGGCTGAAGAATTTTTCCATTTTATAAGTGTCATCTGACACAAAAATGAAAATGAAGAAAACAAACACTCATCATTTTAAAACTAATGCATGCATAGCTGAGATCTATGTCAATAGATAGTGGCCAATATATTGCACGACAATTGAAAGTGTTCTCGATATTTGATAGTTTACGTATTATACTATTGTATTTAATTATGATCCACTTTAAAATAAAATTAGATATATTTATTAATTTAAATGTTTTCAAATAAACTTTAACAAAGTGGTTGATCATTTAAAAAATAATTAAATAATAATAATTTATATGGCCAGACTTTTAGAAATAAACTTTAACAAAGAGTATTTTTTAACTGTATCATTGTTGGGATACGAATTCGTCCTCTATATTTTTTTTTATATTGTACACACCTACAAATGTTTTTTTCCGGCCTATCACATTTAGATACTGTATCATGTCATATTATATGAATACTTAATGAATTTGAGTTGCTTTAAATAAATTATGATTTAATAAATTTAAAATTAAACCAATTTGAAAATGTTGTAGGTAAGTACACTGTTAATTATTGTAAATTATCAATATTGTCGTACTCTAAAAATTGTGGCGCTATCTATTGACCACTATCTACTGTTCCGATATCAATTGACCACTAGATTATTGACGGTATTCAGCAATAGCTTCAGTAAAAATATATAAAATCTTCAAACACTTTCAGATTCAGTAACTTAAAAGGTTGGCAAGAAGGTACCGCTCTACTACGTTTAAATTAAATTGTCAATAGGGCTAAACTACGTCTTGTTTAGATTTGTCACCGTCTACAATATATTATGGCAAATACAAGAAAAACTACGAGTAAAAAGCAAAAAAATAAATTGATTTAATATTAGGTAAGTAAGTACTTATTTACAAATCTTCACACCTGGGATATTATGAACTAAAAATATTAATGATATACACCGACAGCAATTAAATATTTAATAAACCTTAATATATTATATCAACGGTTTAATATTTGTTTTGTGTAAAGTTAGTAGTTTTAAATTCCGAGCGGAGCGATAAATGTATTGATTTTACAATGTTGTGTTTTATTTTTGTTTTTTTTTTTATGTCTGCCATCACGTTTTAGGGCAGTAAAAGTGCACTGATTTTCTTCATCAACATCTTTTCTGATAGGAAAGTGAATCTAGTTGGTAACTTTGGGTGGTCAAAAATACAAAATTCTCAATAGTTTTTAAACGCGCTGGAAAAAAAAAAAAATAAATAAATTAAGGAAAAACGGCAATTTTTGCAAAGTTAATTTTTGACAAAATTTATTTTTATTTTTGATGTAACAAAAGAAATAATAATCGTAAATGCATGAAATTTTTTTCCCAATATTTATATAAACATTTTCTATATATCATTAATTTTTCAAACTATTTTGACTTTTTTTGAGCTATTTATAAGCATATGAAATTTTCGGTTTTTTCTTCATTTTTTTTTCTTATAATTGCTGATAAAAATTTTTCCAGTAGATCAAAAACTTGAAAATGTAACACAATGTTCTTTGAAACTTGTTATAAGTGAAGATTAAAATAAAGTTGAGCATAAGACTAATAATTTTTTATACGCATCTAAATCTAAAATTTTGAAATTTTGAGATAAAAATCACGAAATTTCGAAATTTTGAGATAAAAATCACGAAATTTCGAAATTTTCTTTGATTAGTAAGAAATTTATAAAAAATTTAACGTTTACGAAATTGTTGTAATATTAACGATTCATTTTTTCTATGTGTTAAATTTCCTTAGGGTATTATTAATTTCTTTTATGTGGACAGTATATGAATTTATGAATTTTTTGAAAACATTAAATTGCAATAATATGTATTAAGCATCTACAAATGAAATTATTGATACATATTCAGTTTAAAAACAAAGCATAACACTAAATATTTTTTATCAGGATTATTTATGGCATAGGTAATAATGAGTTTCCAATAATTGTTTACATTTTATTATTACAGTTATTATTATAACACGTTTTATGGAGTTCTATGGTTCTAAATTTGTGATGTTATATCGTTATGAACTAGTTATTAAATATATTACACAACTAGGTTTTTAATAATATGTTATTTTTATATTTCCTTAATATCTGAAAACTTGATAAATATTTTTATAATTAACGTATAACATGAGAATTTTTATTACTTTAAATTAAAACAAAACGTATGTACACGTTAATTTACACTTTAAACAAAAAATAATGTTACGTGACTCAAAACAGTATATCCTACAGTCATAAGTATAAGAAACAGAGAACTGATGATCAAATATCATGTTTTATACAACTTGTTAACTATTTAGAAAACATTATTTTTATTTTTAGCAATTTTAAAGTCAAATATTCTCAAGACCAAGTTAGACATACATATGCTTAATAATATTGAACATGTTAATGATCCTATGAATTTAATTTAATAAAATAAACAACAATAATACAAATATTTTTTATAAGCACTTGAAATTCAAATTTCATGAAAATTTTCTCGCTAGTTTGTTTTTAAATTTTATTGACTATTTAATTTTGATATGCTAAGTTTAAAAGTTATTCATAAAATACCTCAAAATTTGTTATTACTACTAGAATTACAAAAATAAAATAGTGTAAAACTTCATTCATATTTTATGAGCGTTTGAAGATAATTTTTTTAAATTATGGTAGGTACTAACCTAACAGTTTGCTAAACAATTTGAAAATAAATATTTTAAATTGCACAAATGAATTTTGAGACTTTATAAATTCATTTGATTAAAGTGATATTCAGTTTAGAAATATATACGTGTTAACATTATATGTGATATTAAATATTTAATTTAATATTGAATAATCATTAAAATATTCAAATTGTTTTTATTTTTATTATTCTTTATTAATGTTGGTAAATTTTTTTCAAAGTTAAAAAGCTTGAAAATTAAAGTTTTTTTAGAGCATTTAAAATAAATCCTCAATACACATTTTTGTATAAGAATTCGAAGCTCAAATATTGACGATATTCATTAAAATAAACACAATAAC
>JACXSJ010002190.1:0-53738 GCA_014851325.1 Pentalonia nigronervosa | reverse complement strand
TTTGGGTCACATTTATTTTTCATTTATTATGGTGAGCTTCGGTGAGAAAACAGATATGTTATTAATTTATGGCAAGTGCCAAAAAAATTCGTGCAATGCAGCACGAGTGTATGCAGAACGATACCCGGATCGATATCACCCACCTCACAACTTTTTTATGCGAATTAAAACGAGTTTGAGGGGGAACACGGACAGTTCAATTGTATTTTTTTAATGAGAACTATGAAATTGATGTTTTTCTGCTAATATTGGATCGAATTGAGGTTGTATGTTGCTAGTTCCAATTTTCAAAATTGACTCTAAGTGTTTGTCAGTCATGGCCGACCTATATTTCGATTTGATGTATTTCATTTTAGAAAAAGTTTGTTCGCACAAATTAGTCGTAGCAAATACAGATATATATTCAATTGCAAATTTTTTTAAATTTGGATACTGTATATCTGGGAGAAATTTATAAAAATCAACTAAAGTCTCTTCACGATGTTTGATTTTCAGTGCATCATTACTTTGTAAATCAATCATTTCCATTTGAAGGGTAGGAGGTAACTTCTCAATATCACAACTAAATGGGTTTTGAAAAATATTTATTTCTTCCGATTTTACATCAAGGTCAGAAAAACGTTGTTTAAATTGGATTTTAAGTTCAGAAATTATTTTTTGAGCGAAGTCGACTGGAAATTGTGTTTTTAATTCTTTGTTATATTCATCACAAGTAGAAAAATGAATAAAACAATTTTTTGAAATTTGCGTTTCAAATAAAATAAGTTTTTGCCTAAATGCTTTTACTAATGTGTAATCATCGCAAATTAGAACATCTTCACCTTGTAATTTTAGGTTGAAGTCGTTCATATATTTTGTGATATCCACTAAAAAAGCTAATTTCCAAACCCAATCACTATCTGTAAGTAAAGGCAATGGTCGATTCTTATCAATTAGAAATATTTCAATTTCATTTCTTAGTTCAAAAAATCGCGATAGGACTTTTCCGCGACTAAGCCGTCGAACTGCTGTAAAATACGGTATATCTGGGTACTCTGTTTCTATTTCTTTCAAAAAATCTTGAAACTGACGATGCCTAAGTGTGCTCGAGCGAATAAAATTTACTGTTGATATTATTGGATCCATAACACAAGACAAATCTAAAGTTTTTCCGCATAATGCCTGCTGATGTATAATACAATGCATAGTCATTGATTTAAAACCATCTTTTTCACAATTCGTAAATATCTGTCCAATTAAACCTTTTTTTGTGCCACACATATTTCTTCCGCCATCAGTAGTGATACATTTCAAATTTTCCCACTTCAAATTATATTCTAAAAATGATTTTTCAATAACTTTAACCTGTCGATACCTGTCGTAGTTCCATGCATGCTATGTACAGAAAATAGTTCATTTGAAATTTCTAAATCTTTATTAACACCTCGAATAAATAAAAGTAACTGTGACGTATCAGATACATCTGTTGATTCGTCAAGTGCTATACTAAACGAAATGAATTCTTGAGTCTTATTACTAACCTGAGAATTTAAATTTTTACTAATATCGTCAATTCTACGGGTAACTGTGTTAGCAGAAAGGCTAATATTTTTAAAAGTATCAATTCTTTCTGGACAAATTTCTTCAACTGCTTGAATTATACATTCTTTTATTAAACTGCCATCAGAAAACGCTTTTCCTCTTTTTGCCAATAGATGTGAAATACGAAAACTAGCCTTTGTAGCAGCTTCATTAATATTTTTTTGTTTTTTAAATAATAATTGTTGTGATGAAAAATTATTTTGAAGTGACTGCAATTTATCTAACCGTAATTTCTCAGTAAATTTTGAAAAAGTTGTCTTATGTTTCGTTTCATAATGCCTTCGAATATTGTACTCCTTAAGTACAGAAATACTTTCTTTGCATATTAAACAAATTATTTTGTCACCTGAATAAATTACGAAATAATCCAACGACCACTTTTCATTGAAAACACGACATTCTGAATCTATTTTCCTTTTCAATCCTCTTCCTGACATGTCGAATTGGTAAATTAATAGGTAAAGAATAATATTTATAATAAAGGCACTGCAAACTTAGACATGTAACTGTACAAACGTTAGGAAATGATTTCGTCGTACCGCTCGTCTATGTGACTAATCTCTCCGTTTTCGACGTTAAAACTAAAAATATAAAAGGAAATTGCAATGTCTGTCGTCATAAATTATGATACGTGCCCGCGATAACGACTTTTTAAATTACACATATATTTAGATATCTATATTTTATTTACCGTCTTATGGATGCTGCGGGCCGTTTAAAACTTGTTCGCGGGCCGTAGTTTGGAGACCCCTGGTGTAGACGAACGTTATGTAAATTAAGATTTTTTTTTTTATTATTATTATTATTAAACTAAATTATTCAGAAGATTTACGTAAGCCTAGACGATGTTAGTGAAGTTAAATTTATGTAGGAAGATAAGTAATTAATCTTGGTAATAGTCATTAAATTATAAGTGTTACGATAAGCTTTTTAAGGATTTAAGTTTGTGGGTTGGTGGAACGGAATTCCAGTAGTGTTGCCATGACGAGAAAATTGCATTTCTAATAGGTATAATGTATAAATACATCATTAGCGGATATGTTTTCGTTTTACTTCGTCACCATTTCATTTCTTCTTATTCCTACATCCACATAAACTCGATATTTTTATGTGTTATTAAGTTCGGATTGGGTGATTTGGTTAATTATTACCTATAATTGTTATATCTTATATTATTATTTTTAATTATTATCATGTTAAATTTGTCATACAACTGTTTATTCTGATTTGTCCAACGATGTAGAATATACATACTAGATAATAGATAGCCTACAGAAAGACTAGGAATGTCTTATTTTATTAATAAAAAAAAAAGAAACATATTTTAATATTGAGGTATAAGTTTATATCAATTATAAATGTCAAAATGTTAAATGTTAATTATTATTTTAGACTATATAATATGGTTTATCAAAGTCATAATACATTTTTATTTTATTTTATTTTTAAATCCGAGATCTTTAATAATATTGTTGATTACTAACTAAAACTTTCAGAAACAAAAATAAATTGAATTGTTTTTTAGTTTTTCTCAAATACCTAGCCCCTAGATTTTGTTAATGCATTTTACATTCACAACTTATTTTAATAACGTGGCAAATAATGCATTACTCGATAGAAATTACTTTTCATGTCAACCAAACGTCTATACTACATGTCTACATTGTTCTATCTACAACCATGCTCTGTAGTAACTATTAATTTTGTATTTTTATTACCTGTTTAAATATTTTCCAGGATTCTTATATTCTGGCTGTTTTAATTTATATAATGATATTTTATTCTATGATTAAACATTCGACTAATCTACATTCTAGCGGTTTTTTTTATTGAAAATTATAATGGTCCATCGTCAACGTTCTATGGTTATATTTCTTTGTTATTTTTTTGGCGGCAAAACGTGTTTTTTTTTATGTTGATAAATCACATTAGATAATGGTATCATTTTTATTTAACATTTGCCGTTTTGGTTAAAAAAAATTCTGGTTTTTCTTTCATCGGTATTTTGATGTTTGATCTAAAATCCATAACGTAAACTACTTTTAATTAGTATTACAAATATAACATTGAAGTATTTTAATTTTAAATTAAGCTTTACATAAACTATATTTTTTATTGAAGTTCTTTTCATTGAATTTAAAATGGAAACAAAAATTATTGTTGAACAACTTGAAGATAAACAACAAATTGTAAGGTTTTTATGGTTTATTTTAATTATTTTCCCTATTAATAATTAAATGCAACATCAGTGCTTCACTATTGTTGCAATAAACAGTATTATAATAATTATAATTCACCAGTATAAGCGCAAATTTATTTTAACATGAGTCCTAAGTACCTATTTAGATAAATAAAACAATAATTTTGATTTCATTATATATATATTCCTCAAGATTTAATAGTTTAATTAATATTAGCTATAAATCCTGACTTTGCCTGTAATAAATGAACAAACATAAAATATGGTACTATATTGATGTATCTTAGTTTTAGTGTACATCAGTTCATCGCGAAATTAGCATTGATGTACCTCGTTTTAAGAATTAATTAGACCAAAATGTGTAATTTGCAGGTGTCAGATTAGTAATAATATTTTGTATATTTTTGAATGTGGTTCAAACTATTCTCTAAACTTTCCTGATATCTCTAAGAACAATATATATATATATAAAATAATTATTTGATTTTCATAATCCAAAAATTATCATGTGTGATATACCCTTCAAGGATTGAAAGAATAAGCTTAAAACACCTTCTATGTCTCAAGAAATTTATTGATTTAACTTTTATTGAAATCGGTGCATTAGTTTGTGAGATTAGCCCGTTTCTACATACATGCTCTTCAGTTTTAAAATACATATTTGTATAGGTTATGATAACTAGTTCCTATAATCTATCTTCAATGTATCCATCTACCTATTAAATCTCTATAGATATCCTATGACATGACTTACCTAATTACTTTGCGACTGCAATTTACCATATCTATAGTAATATTCTTATTTATACTACAGATTCCTAAGTTACAAATATTTAATGTTTTTTTAATATATCTGTTATAGAATAATTATTACATATTACTTCATATATTATATTAATAAGTTGAAAAGGTCTGCAGTATCTCTATAGATTTAAAGTGTAACATTATATGATCGAACATTTTTTTAATCGAAAAAAAGAAAATTAAAAATATAACATTAAAATTATGATCAACTATTTATAAGCATTTATTTCATTAAATTGTGTTTCTGAAGAATGTATTATAGGTACTATATATTTTATATTTGCAGGTAACATATAAATATTTGACTGAAAAATTAAACATTCATCCAAATAAAGCAAAACAGTAAGTAAATAACATATTAAATTATCTTATAAGGCCTATGAAGTAAAAATGTTTATTTAATATTTAAGTTCAAATTTTGAAAAAGTTCATGAAATCTATAAAGATTGAAAGTTTAAAAAAAAATTTCTTATAAGTTATTCATACTATAACCAAAAACAAAAAAATAAATAAACCATTTCTGTTTTTAGGTACTTTAAGTTCAAATTTGGACGGAATTAGATATTTAAACAAAAAATAACAATTTTAGTTATTTTATTGTAATTGAAAAATATTATGAATAAATAATATTGTATGTAACATAATATATTGGGTATTTGAAACTTTTAAAGTATATAAGTATGTTATTATATTTTATACACACTGATATTTTTAAATGCGATGTTTTCGGTAAAAATGAATTTAATCTACTTTATTACTAATAGTAAAATAAAATAATAGTAATTTACTAATATATTAATACATGGCTGTCATTGTTCATTATCATATTTTGTATACAATTATGGTATTTCATTGAAAATCAAATTTAACACATCCATTACAGTGATTCTTAACTCCTACAGTACAGCAGAGCAGTACCCACTTAACCCTTATTTTATTGTTTATAAATATTAAATAAAAATCATAAGGTTTATTATTTAAAGTTTAAGAAAAATAGAACACTACTACACAAGTGTTTGTGGGTATACCCTCTGTAAATTCTCAGCAACATATTAATAAAAAAAAAAATAATAATAAAAATTATATAAAAAAAATATATAATAACATAAATAAATAAATATATAAAATATAAAATAAATAAAATATAAAATAAATAAAAAATATATAAAATATATAAAAAAAAATTTATATATATTTATTTATTTATTTATTTTATAAATATATAAAATACATAAATAACATATTAATTATTTTTTTTTATACAGATTGTTAAAAGATTATGTTTCTAAACTCACTGACAATCAAAAATACTCCATCACTGTAGTTATTGGTGGGATACTTAAAGAAAATGATGAGTTTTGTATTGTATTGGCATATGATGATCATGTTAAGACTATGCATAGACGTTTTAAACAAATTGATTTTGAACATGTGTATAGTATTCAACCTATTAGCAGATTCAATGACATGAATAACGCTTTATATCTAGTGGATAATTCGCAAAATAATTATATTAATTTACCTTCGAGTATTAAAAGGAAAGAAAAAAGATATGATTCAATGCCTGAACAAAGAGATGCTATTGAAATGGAAATTAATTTACCTTTAATCAATCAGAAAAATTTGTCACCTAATAAAGTCCAAAATCATGAAAATGAAACAATTGCACACATAAAATTAGATGGAACACAGAAAAAGGTAATTTTAATATTTTATTTAATTTTGTAATTTGTTATTTTTAAAATTTATTTTATAGAAAAATGGATTGGATTTCTTTGCTAAAAATAACACCAATAATAAAAAATTGGAAGAAATAGAAAAAAAAGTTATTCAAAAAAAAGTAAGCTATATAAAACCAAAATTTAAAAATATATTAAGCTAATATAAACAATTTAATGTTTAGACCAATTCAGATTTCTTTACAAAATTCAAGAATTCTAATAAAAATCCATGTACAGCAAATGATTCTATTAGTTCTAAAAATAAAGTTTCGGCAGAGAATATTATGAAAGAAGATACTAAAATAAAAGATTTAGAGCCACTGAAAAATATACAAGACAATTCAACCAGTGTATATAAGAATAAAACTTTAAAGAAAGAAAAGAAAAAAAAAGATAATGTAAATAAAAGTAATAGTAAAAATAATCAAAAAGTTAAAAGAAAACGTATTCAAACTTTTGATAGTTCAGATGAAGAAATAGATAGTGAAGAAGAAGGTGCGTGTAGTATATTTATTCTATTTCATATATGTGTAACTTCAAATGGGCTTTTGCGCATGGTGGCAGTGGCTACCACACGCCAAGCTCTTGGAAAGGTTAGGTTACAATTAAATTTAATTTAATTAAAGGGTATGGTCTGAATAAACAGGAAGGAAATCAATTAGTGCCTGAAATTACTCTTATATGAGACAGAGTATATATGTTTATATTATATATTAATTGTAAATATATTTTTTAGATATGAAAAGATCTGAACATGTTCTGAATGTTGAGGATGATGTTGATTTTGTGCAGCCTACTCCACCACGCCCAACGCCTAGAGAGAATCGAAAAAAAGAGAAACAAACAACCACATCAACATTTTTAGATGATGATGGTTTTGTCCGTAAGAATACATTTTAATGATAACAAAATATTTCAGCTAAACTTAATTCTAAAACAATAAAATAAGTCAAATATATTTATAGACTAATTTATGTAAATGTATTTCTTTTGTAGATACTACTAAAGAAGTTAAAATTGTGGAAACAGAATGTGAATCACTTTTGGAATCCATTGGACATGACAATACTTCTGAATCTAAAGAATTGAACATTGAACCAGTCGTCAAAAAAATTAAAAATTCGGAATCAGATTCTGCAGATAAGAAAAAAAACAAAAATAAAAAATCTAAAAATAATTCCAGTCAAGGCATGAAACAATCTTCATTAACTAGTTTTTTTAAAACAAAATAAATAATGTATTAATACAACATTATAAGAAATACATAAAATAATATTAACACATAAATCAAATAATTTTTATGTACCACCAGTTTAATAAATTATAATATATAAATACATATTAAGAAATATTAATTTGCTATAATATTATTAATGTTATAACCATAAATGTATTTATTAACCATCTAAAGTACATAATTTTTCAATAAAATAAGTTCGATCACAATTCTTCAAGACTGACATTATATTGATATGTCATTTGAAACAGTGCTTTCAGTGAAGGCATGAAAGTAGATATTTTTGAAAATTCTGGTCCCGAAACCAGTTGCGTATGTATATTGATTGCACCATTGTAATCTTGCTTCAGTACAAGATCAATCATCTTGTGCAGACATTGAATCAAATAGGCAGACAACTGTAATTTATGATTAAAATTGATTTAATATTATTAAATAATAGTAATTTTAGATTTATAATACGTTAGATTCTGTATTTCATTATATTATGTAAAATGATAATCTTAACATAAACCAGAATACAAAAAATGTTTAAAAAAAATTAGTTTTATAAATTTTTCTAGTCTTAGGACAGTTATAATATTTGTTTATCCAATCAAGGTATGTCACACAACCAGACCTATAAGACAATGTACAAATGGCGAATATCAATTTTTTATTTTTAACCTTTATAGAATATATGGTCTCAAATCTGTGTTAAAATTATCATTTATATATTTTAGAAATTATTACTTTAAAAACTTAATCATACCAAGATTTTAATACTTACAGAATTTTCTCGTAATGAATCATACAACAACTCTAATTTTTTAGCAATATCTAAAACTCTTTTCCTCGTTTGCTATTAGAAAAAAATATATATATAAATTAATAATCTTTACATACATAGAATAAAACTAATAAAGTAATAACTTTTAAATGTACCAAAGATATGAATATAGGTTAAACTATAATATAAGAATTTCTACTACTTACAGCAGTGGGAGCTGCTTCTAGTAATTTCGATTGCAATCCCTCCAATATCACTTGAATTTTAACATGCTCTTGTGGAATAGGTTGCTTTGTTAATGCTTCAACACCTTGTGTTATATTATTGTTTAAATATTGTTCTTCATTGGTAGTTCGAAGTGGAATATAAGTTCCAGTTTCTTCGATTGGAGGTGGATTATTTGTATACAATGGATGTGTAATTGGAATTGATAACACAGGTGTTGATGATTTCTAAATATATGATTAAAGTATATAATATATAAATATACTATGTGTGTATTTTTTTTTATTAAAGAACGTTTATTATTTCAAAAAATTTAATTATTTTACATAATTTGAAGTTGCTACAAAACATTATGATTGAAGAAAATGATATTTTTGTTATTTTCTTAAGTTTTTACCACTTTGACATAGATTTTTAATTTTTTATTAAAAGCAGAATATTTTTAATACTTTTGAGTATTTTATGTTTAGATAAGTGGAATGGAGAGCATAAGGGTACTCCTTAAAATAATTAATCACTACTTCGATCATCTAAATATTAAATACTCATAAAGTCATAACTATACTCTGTCTCAAAAGAGAACAATCATTTTTAACACATTGTGAATAATACAATTGGCATGTCGAGGACTATGTGATCATGCTAATGCCAGGATGATGGAAGACGCACAGCACTGATGGAAATCAGTCGCCCGACTGATTATTCTCTTTTGAGACAGTATAATTAATTACTGGTATAACATTTTATTTTACACATCAAAATACTGCAAATGTTATGCTTTGAAATATGAAATTAAAAATATGTTGTCATACATAACATTAAGAAACTTATGAAATAGTAAAAAATATTATTTTGTGGTAATAGTTTAATAACATGTAAAAAATATATTAATAATTTTTGAAACAATGAGTATTCTTTGATAAAACAATCATCCTGTTTATTGAAAGATTTAAGTTAAAATTGTGTTCATAGAAATATTGTACATATCTTTAAACATAAGTTTACATTAGTAATAAACAAATGATAAATTGGACTGTATCAAATTTAAAATAAATACTCTTGAAATATAATATTATGTCATAATTATTTTAATGTATCTATTTAATACCATTTACCAGATATAAGCACATAATTTTATTTTTACGAGGAATGAAAAAAATAATGAAAATAAATTTAATTTTTAAAAATAATTTATTTTAATATTTTATAAGTAATAGATATGCATATTGTGGGTGCTTAATTAAAAGACATTTAGGGGCATTTTTACTTTTTTACTATTATATATATATACAACACTATTTTTAAAACAATACAATTCCATAATTTAATTTCATATTTCATGGTCGAGTTGAAACCAAGTAATATGTTTATAAGACAACAGTACAACACATACAAATAACAATTTTATATATGTTCTGTTTGTCTTACCACAGACCACCATATGAAAGGGCTATTTCTTCCCAAGCCATTTTTCTCTGATACATTTCTAAAAATTCCCCACTCAGAGGCTATATTTAAAATGTTTTTTAATATGAAAATATTTTGACAATTTTTTTAATATTGATTGATAATTTCATAGTTACAATAAAAATCAGCATCAGATAGATTAGCATAACAGCCATGATTCTTATCAGTAAGTGTAGCCCAAACTAATTGCAATGCGTTTTGATAACTGCACAGTGCCAGGTTGTTTATTATATATTTTTTTTTTTATATATATTAATTAATAAAATCTGTATTTGTTGTTATAAAAAAGTCTTAAGCAGAATATTTACTTTTAAATTAAAAACATAATATTATTCTTAAAATGTTGGTTTGTTGATATATTTGGTAATAACATCTAAATACGGAGAACCCCAGGTCTAATTTGTGCCGTCACCGCAGAGCCATTCTATCCAACTCGTACTGTAGAATTATAATAAAAACAAAAACAATAAGTTATGTTTAAATCAAATTATTAAGTATAAATATAATTATACATTATAACTATAAAATTTAATGAAAAATTTAGTTTAAAAAAAAAGGTTAGATATTTCGAAGTAAAAATTGATTCTTTTGACCATGTCAAATAAATATCAACATAAAATAATTTTTTCGGTTTTCTTTATACCCTTAACATTTTTTAATGTTTTTTGATGCACTAATTTAAATTTGTTGGAAAAATTTTTTTTTTTTTTGGTTTAATATATTATCATTTAGTTATTAAAATCAATATTTGAACCACCTACTTCTATTTTAAAACTTTTATTTTTAGCATTTTATGTAGTAACATATATTTTAATAAATTACATGAAATGTATGTTATATATTTTACATTCATTCATTTTACCTCTTATTTTTATGTTAAATGTATTTTAATATTTTTATAAACCCATAAAATAAAATTAAATTTTATACTTAATATACTATACTATACTATATTATACTTAATATTTTAATATATATGGGGAATATCCAACTAAATAAAATAATGGGAGGGGGAGGGCAAATGTTTTATTCTACCAAATATTAACAGAAGGCAAATTGTCTTATTACTTATAATATACAGTCTAAACATTAAAAAAATAATTATTACTTGAATTGGAGCAGAAGTTGATAACATTGGAGGATCATTCCAACCAGCTGGAGTTGATTTTTTCATATAATTTATTGGTAGAGGTTCAACTAAGAAAATTAAAAAAAGAATTTAGAAAACTATTTTATAATTAAATAAATATTTATTTACTTGATGGAGCCCTTTGATTGTAAGTTGACGACGGCTGATTAAAATTGGGCGATGGAGGTATTGCTTGAGAAAAATTATTTAAATTACTTTGAATAGGTTGAAATGTTGGTTGTTGATTCAAATTAGGTAACTGACCAAAAATTTTAGGCTGATTAAAATTACTTATTTGAGCTGAAGCTGGATCATAAATATTTGGTTGCATTTGTTTATTTAATTGTTCATTAAAATTACTCGTGTGTCCCAATGGTTGATTTATAAAATTTGACTGTATCATTGGTGGATTAAAACCACTTTGTTGTCCCAATGGTTGGTTTAAAGTATTTGATTGCCCTACTAGTGGATTAAAATTATTTTTTTGTCCAATTGTTGGATTAAAACTACTTTGTTGTCCAAATGATTGATTAAATGTATGAGGTTGTGGCTGTCCCATTGCTGAATTAAAACCACTTTGTTGATTAAATGGTTGGTTTAAAATATGTGGTTGCCCTATTTGGGTATTAAAACCACTTTGTTGTCCCAATGGATTTACCATTGATGGATTTCCTAATCCATTATTATAACTGCCATAAATGTTGTTTCCTTTGACAGAAGGATCAACAACATATTTAGGCTTTCCTATAACAAGATATAAAAAAAAAACACAAATTACTTTGCAGTTCATAATATTATATAAAAATATTAGAAATATTTATTAAATAAACGCCTAAATAAATTTTGAACAGAATATAATATACAACAATATAAACTATAAGTAATACAATGAAAGAGTAAAGATATTAATAAGTTATTATTATTTTATCAATTAGTGATATATTTTAAAACTAATTTTCAAATAATTCATTATAGTAATATTGTTATTATTTTATATACCTGGCTTAATACTGCTAGGAGTCATACATCTACTGCTAGAGTCTGGTGGTGGTGTTGGGGGTACTGTTTTTTGCATATTTGTTTGATTAATATAACCATTTCCATACTCTGGTGTACTATTAAGAGGATTGTTATAAATAGACGTTGGCTGGTTATTCATGTTGTATGTTGGTTGAGAATAAATATTAGGTGGATAATTTGAGGGAAGTTGTCTATGATTTTGATAGGTATCATTATCTTGAATACATTTGTTTGGATAAGATGGAAAAGGTGGTTCTGGTGTTACAGTTCCTGTAGCACTTGATGTTGAGTATTTTCGTAAATCTTGAGTAACGGTATTAAATGTTTTCTGATAAACATTTTATAGTAATTACTTACACATATTTTTTATTAATAAAATAAATATATTAGGTATTACTTGTAAAATATTATTTGAATATTCAGTTGTTTTATTTTTCCCAAGTGCTTTATATAGTTGATTTTTCAATTCAATGCTATAATCCTAAGGCAATAATATTAAGTATATACATAAATATATTATATAACAATTAAATACAACCATTATTTACCTTGTTTGTAAATTCTAAATATCTCAAGGCTCCTTCTAGATCACCTTGAGAAATCAATGTTTCACTGTACATCACTAAAAGTTCTGACAATTTTTGCCCAGCTTCTAAATGAGATTTACTAGACAATTTTGATTGATGCAGCATCATTGCCATTTCTACACATTCTTGTAACTTCTCAACTGTTTTGATATCTTTTTTATTATTTATAAGAGCTTCAACATTTCCAGAACAAATATAACAAAGTTGTGCATATTTTGATAAGCTTTGATCATCACTAGCTGCAAGACGATTGCCAAGTTTTTCAAAAGAAAAAACAAAACTGGGCCCATTTGTATGAGTTAGAATGGCTGTCATTATTTCTTTCCAACAATTTAAATTGCAATTTTCAATCACATTACTCCAATCATTAGTCACAATTGCATGTAGTAAAGCAGCAGTTGGTTCTTTTGAATTCTATAACATGCGTTTATTGTATAATAAAAATATGAAGATTAATAATGGTGTTGATTTACCTTGAGGTATTTATTTTGTATTCTAGATAATGTCTTAGGACCAGCGATTATTCCAAGTAATAAAGCTTCAACTGGCTTCCCATTATCTAAAAATAAATCTGCAGCCGTTGATAAATTTCCAATAAGAAGCGACTGATATATTAAGTCTTGAAAATCTATATTTAAAAATAATATAAATTATTGATTAGCGAATAAGAAAATAAATATTTAAAAACTAGAAAAGTCGTTTTGCTAGAATGTAAAATAGGAGTCGAGTGTAATAGTATACATTGACCATTGTAATGGAAATGATAAATCATTGTATACAAAATAACAATTCTGAGCACAGAGAGACCTATATTTCTAAGGATATTTTACTAGATAAAAATATAAATATATTGCTATTAGTAATTTTTTTTATCAGTAATATAGTACATTCAAGCAATTTTTGCCAAAAACTAAACATATATTATTAAATATACTGAGGGCACTGAGAGAGCACAACTAAGCTGCAATCAAAACACATAATAGTCAGCACCTCCCCATAATTTTACGTGTCACTAGGTAGAAGAAATTAGATGGGCAATGGAATTGTACTTTCTTGTCCTCGGCAGTATAATAATAATTATAATATTATTATTTTATATAATATCACTAGATTTAGGTTAGATTAGGCTACTTTAAATACATTTTTAAAAAATGTATACAGTGTTGTTTTGAGATTTTTAAACTACACTGTTTTAAAGTTTTTCTCTGAGTTTTTATAGGGGTATAATATTTTTTTTTAACATCTATAAAAAAAAAAACAAAAAATATTTAAAATTGTGTAATTTCTCTAAATAGCTTAAAATTATTTTTTGAATTTCAATGCGAATCGAACATGATAATTTAAGTTATGGTGTGATGTTTCAAGTTTCTATGATTAATATTATTTGAATAATAACAAAACAACAAAAATTGTTATTTTATTATGTTTAAATAACTAATGTCATCAAAATTTGGACTTTAATCAATCATATGAAGTTCATGTGGCTTTACAGTTAACATTTTTTCTACTATAAAAATTGTAGATACAAAATAATAACACACATCATTATAAAACCAACACATCCATTGCTTTACTCAGAATCGAGTAAATAAAAAATAAAAATTTTACTGTACCATTAGGGTTAGATGATTTTAAATTAAAATCATCAAACTTAGCCACTATATTGTTTTCTTCTTGAATTTTTGAAAGATTTGAATGGAATTCTTCGTTCTCTTCCTAAAATTTATATATTAAACTCAATAAAAAAAAAAAATAATTTATTTTTATTAATTTATCTTAAGAATTGATAAATAAAATAATAATTTGAAATTATATCACTAACTTTTTTAGTTGAATATCCGAGTATCTCTAACTGCGCTTCTTTGGGATTACTTTGAAACATAGTTTTTAAGAATTTCCATACTAGCTGAAGATTATCATCCGGAGTCAATTCACTTTTATTATGACAAAATCCTTCATAATTTCCATTATCTAAGATTTTACTTAGATAATCAGACCATACCAATAAATCAGATTCAATCACAGTTTTGTTTAATTGAACTGTTTTAAGTGAACTATCGAATGACACCAAGTAACCACCAAACTGTATAAAGATTCTTAAATAACATAGCTTGCTCTAATAGTTTTAATAAATTTCTTTTCTTACTGCAAATGATGCGCCACAGTTTCTTTGAAGCCACTTGGGAGCGTTTGATAAACTAGGTACAGTTTTCCATTGAGAATTGATATTTCCATTTTCACCTCTTACTTTCTAAAACAATAAAATAATATTTAGATATTTGCAATATTAATTATGGGTATAGTACCTAAAACCACCCATATATAATAGAATGTTTTCATTGTTAACTTTATTACAAATTAGTATTTACAACATAATATACAATTATAATTATTATTACTTGATCATCAGAATTCTGTAGATCACTTATTGAATAAACAGTTGTTAGCCCATCAAAACTTGAAGTAGCTATCAATAATGGATTTTTTGGACACCAATTTATTTCAAAGTTCCACTGATTGTTATGTTCCAATTCACATACTAGCAAATTTTCCTAGGAAAAAAATTATATTTAGAACATATTTTCATATATTTAGTATAACTTGATTATAAGTATAACATTCTTTTAATTTTCAGTATTTTTAACAAAATTTGGTAGTTATTTAATATATTTATGTTGAGCTTTATGAGTTTATGTTTAATTTTGTTCATTTTATTATAACAGTGAATTCTATTATCAAAGTAGATGAATTTAGAAGATTATTACATGTATAAAATAAAAAAAACACAAAACAATATTTCTACAGTTTTATATTGTATTGAAACCAAGTTATAAAAAGCAGTTTTCATTTAAGTTTAACGAGTGTCAAGTGCTGACAAACAATTATCAACGATGAATATGAAACATGTGGTAATATTGCACAATGTAATGATGAACCCACACAATCATCACCCTTTATAACATACAATGTGAAACATGCATACATTTTTTTTAAAATATCTTTAAATACCTATATACAAATTATTAATTATTATTTTATGGAAGTATTTTTTCTTAAGAGTTAGACAAAAATTATTTATGTTATTTTTTTATTTTTTTATATTAATGAGATTACTTTAACTTTACCTACAGGAAGTAATCTAAAATAAGGAGGCGTGGAGAGCTACAACAACTTAATCTAAATATTAATGTGTCTGATTATGTTTGTCAGCAAAAATACACTTAACAAAAATAATAATTCTGTCCTGCAAAATCAACTAAATTTAATCATTATTTTTAAAACTAATATAGGATTAGCATCTGCAGGCTGCTTTGAACTCCATATTTTTAATATTTTGTACTTAAACTTTAAAATATATCTTTAAAAATAAGAATATTTTAAGCTTTTTTATAAATTATTTTATACCATTATTTAAAATAAAAATTGGATTCAATGTTGCAAGTATTCTTCTGTAAAAATAACTCCCCTTCCACCCCTCCCCACACCTTAAAAAAATAAAAATAAAAAAATAATTTTCAAATTTTAAAGAATTGTGTAAAATTTGAAAAATTAGCCTCTTAATAACAAAAGTAAGAACATTATAATTTTATACAAAATAAATAAATTTAAAATTACATCATTCTCAGTACTTGGATTCCATATAAGTATGCGATTGTCTTTTCCACAACTTATTAACAAATCTGGATCTTCTGAACACCATGACAATGATAATATGCCCCTAAAAGTATAATATGATTATGCTTAATTTAAAAAAATATTTAGTTATAGCACATAAAATAAAAACAATTATTAAGATTTAAAATTATCATTTAATTTGTATTATAAGATAAATAAATTAAATAATCACTTTTGATGTCCCATTAAATTTTTAACAGGTGATGATGCATATCTTAAATCCCACAGTTGAATAACTGGATTTTGATCATCTTCTGATGCAATGCATACTTGTGTTGCCACTTTAGGATTCCAAGACATCGCTTTCCATTTAACCTGTATAAATTGTATTTTATTTATATAATAAAATAACTGAAATTAATAAAAATATGAATATATTTTGTATTTATACTTTTGAATTACTGTCTGATAGTTTAATGATAGGTTCATTCTTACGTAAATCCCATACAACAGTATACTTTTGAAACAATGAACCAAGAATGTGTTGAACTGAAATTAAGTTTTTAAGAAAAAAATTAAATAAACAATAATACAAGGTGTATCATTTAATAAATATAAATGTATTTAAAGTAAAATACAAAATAAAAGCCAATTTAAAATACTCATTATTCAGCCTTTAATAAGATAAGAAATATGATAACTATATAATAGGCGATTAATACAAAAATAATAGTTGTATACCTTCGTTATTCCATGCTAAATCAACTACATCTTCTAAAGTTTCTGATTTAGATCCTGGAGTCATTGGAGTACTCATACTATGCAAATCCCAAATGAATATTTCTGATTCTGAAGCACCAGATGCAAATAAATTTGTCTAAAATTCAATCAATCAATCAATCATATTATGCACACATGAACAATAATAAAATTTAATATGTACTTGAAATAAATTAAAATTGAGAGCTTTGACAGATCCAACATGGCGATCACTTTTAGCTACTGTACTATCATCATTTCTTGCTAATTTTGAAGCATTATATAGACGAATAACACCATTATCACACCCTGCGGCAATGATGCCAGAATCCCATTCTTCATTACTATTAGCACCACCCCATACTAATTTATGAAACCTTTTAAAAATTATCATTTTTTAGGTATATAATATGTTAGAAATATAAGAAAATAATAAATATATAAATGTTCATAAACATAATAATAGTTTCAACTTGTAAGTTTTGTTTTAATTTATAAACTCACCGACAATCAGTAGAAATTGATGCGTTGTGTATTATATCATTAGATTGTACAGTATACAGTTCTAATGTTGATGATGTATTAAATGAAGCATCTAACTGTTGAGCAGCTGTACCCATTGCTATATTGATTGGATAATTTGATTTTGGTGACCATGTTGATACAACAGTCTTTTGGAACTGTTTAATTTTCATTTTGACTTTTCAAAATATATTGGGTATGCAATACAAACTTTTACAGTTTTCTCACTATGCAAGTAAATATAATAGATATTCAGATCAACGACAAGCAATAATAATTAATATTTAAATATAAATATAACATAATTTGCTGTCTATCTTAGAATATAAATTGTTTTTAACTCACAAAGTACTAAAATAAAAAAAAATGCATAAAGGTAAATAATCGAAAACACTATAAAAAAAATGATAGAATGTGTATGAACTTCTTCCTAACTCATATTAGAAAACACGTATAGAAAATAGGAATTAATTATAGGACTATACCTACCAAAATATATTTTGTAAAAATAATTTTTATCTTTAATTTAAAAAAAAATAATATATATGAAGTTTTAAACGAGTTGTAAATTGTAATACTCCGACGTGGCTCATGAACCAGTGGTTCTTATTTTGTAATTTCGTTGCATAGAGACATTTAATTTTATACTATTGTACATAATGTACAACCACAGAAATAAATGTTTCTTGTATAAACTTTAAACAAACATAAACTATAAGTATTATAGGTTATCAGTTATCATTTAGCTACGTCCATCGATATACAGTCAAAATGTTAAATACAGCCATAGAACAATACAACTTACAAGGTGTATTAATGATTAAAAAATAAATCAATGTATCAATACGCTTAAATTGTCAAAAACAGGGACGTATATACGTGTATACGTCGGTCAATTGGTCATCGGATACTACAAAATAATAAATATAAATGACAATACGCTGCACTCAACGATAATAGCTGACATAGCACTTTATTCATGTAGTGGTTGCCTATTCAGTATTTTGCATATAAGTTGCATATATTAGCACCTATGTATAACAAATAATTATTTTAACAATTATTATCGTATCTAATTACGTAGTAAATGGTAATCATTATTTGTTTTTATTTTTTAAATACTTCGTTATATTTCATTAAACGACTAAACCACATTTATTACAAAAAAGCACCTAGGCAATTCACATTACACAAAATCGCTTTATGCTTACAAAGGAGAATATAGAAATCATAAAATAATAAATAAGTAAATAAATCATTAAATGGTAGGAGGGAAGTAGAAAAACGGGAGAATCTTGTGTTAAATTTTCAAACCTTTAGATAGAACAGTTTTTTTGTGTATTTCTAGATAAAAAAAATAACAGATTTTAGTGATTCTGTTATATTTTGTCGAGATTACAAAACTTAAGACGCTTGATAAAAACATTTATAGACTTACGCTCAACTTTTTTTATAATTTTCACTAAGAACAAGTTAGAAAACTTATATTCAATTTTTAAGTTTTTGACCAAGTAACTATCGACAGAAAAAAAAATTAACTGAAAATTTCTTATGCCTATTAATAGCTTAAAAAGAGTCAAGGTATATTGACAATTTTATAATGTAAAGAAAATTCTAATATAAACCTTTGTTGAAAATTTTATGTATCTATAATTATTATTTTTTGTATTGCACCAAAAAACGAAATCGATTTTGTCAAAAATTGGCTTTGCGTAAAATTCACATTTTTTCCTTAATTTTTTTTTTTTGTTTTTCCCAATACTAAAAAACTATGGGGAATTTTTTTACTTCTGAGCCTCAAAGTTTCAAATAGATTTACTTATTCCTATCAAAAAAGATGCTGATGAATAAAATTGGAGCACTTTTACTGCCCTAAAACGTGATAAAAGACACAAAAAAAGAAAAAAAACACACACATCATTGTAAAATCAATATATTTTTCAAAAAAGAAGTAAAAACAAATTATACATGTATAAGTAAAAACTAGGGACTAAATCTATGTCGAATCTGATTCTTATGCTCAAAAAATCATTAATTAGAATCAACTGTTTTGATTTTTTTATTATTTTATTGGTAAACGCTAGAATGGCTTTAAAATTGTGTTTTAAAGCTGATAATTAATCAGTATAATACTATGTTCGGTGGCTCGACAAATTTGATATTATTCAGAGGTAAATCTAATATCCCATCCACCAACCTAAACAAGATAAATACTTGTTAATACTTAATTAATACCCAACCACCCATCACACCAGTAATTACTCGAAAGCTGAAGCTGCCTCAAAATTACTCCTTTCGCAATGCCACTGACTGTTTGACTATGACACGTCTGATATTTCCTTGGTAATATTTAAATATTTTCTTTCATTGTTATGTTTACAATATTGAATACCTTGGTAAGAAAAGATCATTGTAAAGCTCACGACCAGTGATGATAGTTCACTATCATCACTAAATATATAGCTTCAATATGTTTGACCTTAGATATATATACTATAGTATCGTAGTGCATTATCTAAGGACTTACAGTTTACCTTCTTAGACCGAGACTTATTCAACCAGATTTTTTTGAATAAAAAGGCGAGGGGAGTTGGTTTGCTGATTTCTTGAATTTTAGTTTTTGATTATCAAGTTTAACTGTTGATTATCGACACCTTAAAGGTACGGTTTCCTTGGTTGATCGCCGCGCCGCAGTGTCGATCTGCACTATATACTGCTCACGGACTAGCACAGTAGTCACGTCCATGAAGTTTGCCCACCCACTTTGGTGCAGTGACTTAAAATCTTTACCAATAGTTTACAAATTATTTGCGAGTTCACTTTCAGAATTTGTAAGTTAATCGTTTGTGAGCTATAGACAAAACAAGAATGGATAGGTTAACTTCACGTTACCCACCCTTGTTACTCTAAAATTTCAAAATATGAAATATATACTAAAAGACGCATTGAAATTTGTGAGAATTTTCGAGCCAATTTTCAACATTGCGAGTATATCGTTTACCCACAAAACTCACTTTTCGATTGTGTAGTTGACCCACCCATGTTGTCCTATAACTTTAAAATTGATGTCGGGTAATTGCATGTTATTTGTGAGTTCACTTTTAGAATTTGCGAGTCACCCTTTTTCTCATTAAACTCATTTTCAAAATTCGTAAAAAAAAAATTGAAATTTGCTATTTGCCAATTTTTTTGACCATTATTTTATGGATATTATGCGTTATTTTGCTGCACTAGTCTTTGATTTTGCAAAAATAAAATGTTTTTATGTTTGACGAATTTGGCAAATATATCGTGTATACGTGAAAAAAAGTTGCAACAAATATTGCATACCTACACGAGAACAAAAAAAAGTGTGTGTACTGCTGCGAAATTCAAATTTTTGTTTTTAAAAAAAAAAATCACGTGTTGTGTATGCGTGCTGCCACGCCGACACCTTCTATTATCTTATCACGTCGTCTCCAGTCGATCAATAATGAGTTGGCTTTGAAAAAAGCCTCTTTAATGTATTCAATATTACGTCATAACATCATTTGTATGAATCAAAAATTAAATATGTTATTAATTATTATAAATAAATCCTATAACTGCTATTAGAGTTAAAAATATAATTATAGCATAAATAGGTGTACAATTAATACATTTACAAATTTTACAAATTTACTGTACCAGATATACCAGCAGTTTTTAAGATTCCAAGTGAAATATTTACTCCAAATATTGCTGAACACGAAATTAATAACTACTATTATAGAATTATCTAATATATAAATTATTTTTATATCATATTTTATATTTTATAGTTATAAGTAGAGGTCAGATTTCTATGGTTTTAAATATTTGTTTCTAGTGTATGTAGTTAAATGGGAGTAAGATATTTTTACGATTCATGAAACACAGAATTCATAGGAAAAAATTTATTTTGCATTAAAAAGCATATTTTAAGGGTTAGAGAATATTTGAGAATATTTTTGTAATATCGGTATAATGAACATATTTTTAAAAATGTTGTAGACAAATTAAATCAAAAAAAGTCGTCAGTCAGTATTAAAAAATGCAATAGCATGTTACACCTACAATCTGTAAAAAATAATTTAATTTTTATTAAAATTAATTTTCTTCAAATTATTACAACTATCGAAAGTTTGGAAAAATCAAATACGCCTTTAGTTGATATGATAAATATTATTGAAAACACTTTTATACAACTTGAGCTAATACTTGAAGAAAAAGGAGAAGTATTAAAAGCCAAAATATTGCAACTTCAACAAAAGAATAAAAGACATAAATTTATGAAAAATATTGGATAATATCTATTTTTAAGTATTTGATTTTTGTTTTTTTAATCACAAAATAATTTGCAAATTTTCAAAATGTTGATATCCAAATTTGAACTTAAAATGTACATATAAAAAAAACAATCATGTTAATATATTTTTTAGATTTATTGGCTACAACATTAAATATATACGAGAAACCTTGTTTTAAATTTTCAATCCTTTATCTATAAAAACTGAACATTTTATACATTTTTAACTACAAAACAATTTGCAAATGTTCAATATTTGATTGAATTTTAATCAATATTTGAACTTTAAATGCTTATAAAAAATTATTTTTAAACTGCTATTGTAACAACTTATGAAGAACCTTGAATTAAATTTTCAAGTTTTATTTTCAAAGTACCAACTAAAAAGTTTCTGCCAGAAAAGACACTAATGAAGAAAATCGGAGCACTTTTATTGCCCTAAAGCGTGATGACAGACACAAAAAAAAAAATTAGAAAATTAAAATTATTAGAATAAGAATTCTTATATTATCAATGAACTGACCTATAAACTGTCATAAAATATGAATGAATAAATAAACATCCCTAATTAGTAATTATTATGCTTAAAAAATAAGAAATATTGCATTGTTTGAGATACAATAATTATATTGTGTGTCAAATAGTTTTGCTTTGGTGCCAATGTTACACTGATTTTGGTGAAGACTAATCACAACATCGTGTTCACTTTTAACATTGCAACGTAGGAAGTGCACAATTTGTTTTCACATAGTCTGTGGTACCACCTCCATAATAAATTAAAAAAAATAATACCGGTGGTTTTGAGGTTATGGTCAATTATTATGTGATAATAAAAAAATTTCGTTCTCTTCACAGACGGGTAGACAATAGACCATAGGAATACTGAGTAGGTTTAGATTTTCAATTGTCTAACAAAGTTTTTGTTAAATTTTAAAAGGCAAATAATCAATTACAACGCATTAAGTATGGACAACAAAGTAAACGATTTTGTTAACAAAATGGGAGCTGCTAAAGGTCTAGGTTTAGGTATGAAACTTGTCGCTGGTGTCGGACTCGTCGGCTATGGTTTGGCTAATTCCATGTTCACAGGTAACATTAATATTATTATTAAGTTATTACTAGATTATTGTGTGTTGCTAGGTTTTTTGAATTTTATTAAAAGATTACATTTAATTTATGCAATATACCATTTAAATTGTTTATGTTATAACTTGTATTAATGTGTAATAAGTGTTTGTCATTTAACAATTATGACCATAGCTCTTGATTTCTGGCTATTAAAAGTTCATACGTGATTATTTTTAGCAGATTCACATAATATCACAGATTATATGAAATGTGGTTTCATGTGTGATATATCATATTTAATCATTAATCTTATAAAAAAAGATATTAATTTATAATAATGTGATAAGTAGTAAACATTCAATTTTTTTTAATTCAAAGCAATTTTTTTTTTAATTAGAGTGCCGTCTTTTTTAAATTGTTTTTGCTAAACTTTATTTCCTTTACTTAAGTGCTGATATTGTTAAATAATCTCATA
This sequence comes from Pentalonia nigronervosa, assembly GCA_014851325.1. Taxonomy (NCBI): domain Eukaryota; kingdom Metazoa; phylum Arthropoda; class Insecta; order Hemiptera; family Aphididae; genus Pentalonia; species Pentalonia nigronervosa. The sequence continues at coordinate 30,253 of JACXSJ010002190.1, read as the reverse complement.
TATGTTAGTCATTTCTACATGTCAAAGAAAAAGAAAATTTTAATACGGTTTGTTATTAATAATATTTTAGATCAGTGGTAATTGGTAACCAACTTCTTTTTATTGAGGGCCATAAAAATAACATTTCCTTGGTAGGCCATGAATTTTAAATTTGTCCATAAAATTAAAGAATATTAGGTATAGGCATTTTAACCTAATCTACAGAATGCCAATCATGAATTTAGATAGAATCTCTATTTCTATCTATAACTGTGATATCGATTAGTAGACACTATTTTTATTAATTATTATTGCTCTTTTGCGTTTTGCTTTTGTGAGTTTTGTGGTTTTTTTAAAAATGAAATAAAATCTAAATCCAAAACAACATCATTTTTTATGATAACAATCTCAACCGCGTTTACTCATTCACCTGGGCTTAGTGCCTAATAGTAATACCAAGACTGTAAAAAGATGACACGTTGACAAAAAAAAAAAAATTCAAAAAAAAAGTTATTATAAAACAGTTTGTTTTTTTTTTATTACAATGTGTAGTTGGAGGAGGGGATATTCTACAGTCTGCATCAAACTTAGTTTTATAATATTTGAATCTCAAACTTTTGAATAAGTCTTAAAAAAAAAAACAATTTTAATCATTTTTTACAAATTATTTTATATCATTATTTAAAATCTAATTAAAAATCTAAATTTAATGCGGGCTGTAGAATATTGTTGTTTATCAATTAAAAAAGAAATTATCTGAAAATATTAAATTGATAATGAGTTGTTCATATTCCCGTCATGTCATTTACAACTGTTGAAATGGGCAACTAATAATTTGTCATTTGTTAGTTCTATGACATGTACCTGCAAGTGCTTACGCATCGTTCATATACGGGTAGTAGAGGGATTCTCTTGCACTAATAACCATTTATACTATTACATATTCACAAGATTTCGCAACACTAAAACAATATGTGAATAAGGTTGCCAATAATTTGCTTCTTATAAATATCCGGCAGGGGGCCTTAATAAAATTGATTTTTACATATGGCTTTATAATTTTTATAGTTGAGGGTGGTCATCGTGCCATTATGTTCAATCGTATTGGCGGTATTCAAAGAGAAGTCTACCCTGAAGGATTACATTTTCGTCTTCCGTGGTTCCAATACCCAGTCATTTTTGACATTAGGTCAAGACCAAGAAAAATTTCTTCACCTACAGGTTCCAAAGACTTACAAATGGTAACATTATAATTATAATATGGGTACTGTTAATCTTGTTTTTATATTAATTAGGATTTTCAATAAATAATTTAGGTGAACATTTCACTTCGTGTATTATCTCGACCAGATGCCATTAAGCTACCATATATGTATCAACATTTAGGTATTGATTATGATGAAAAAGTTCTGCCTTCGATTTGCAATGAAGTTTTAAAATCAGTGGTTGCCAAGTACAATGCATCACAACTAATTACACAAAGACAGCAGGTATTAAATATATTACAAATGATTTGAATATACTTGACTGTCTAGCAAGAGAACACACTGCGTCCAAAGTGGGTCTAGTTCGCACAACACTTGGCTGTAATATACCCATCAAAACCGACTGCTAATCGTTATCAGTGAGGCGTATAGCGGTGCCAATGGTTGTGATAATAAGCAATGGGGTTACTTTATAAGGTGAAAATGGGACCTTGGCGAATTCTTGGCCATTAACCTATTTGTGTTAACTCTTAGCAGTATATTCTCTTGCTAAACAGATTCTAGGGCTGTCATATAGTATGCGGTCTACCGATAAATTTACAAGTATAGTATGCGGTCTACCGGTGATTTTCAAATAAGTATGCGATCTATCGCATATAAATGAATTAAAAATTATATCATATAGTATATCATTCTACAACAAAAAGTTAATAATTAAAAAAATTGTTGTCAAGAATAATGAATATTGTGTTGTTTTATGTTCATTCGGTGTAACAACAATTCAAATTACAAAAACAAACGCCATATCTCTCAAAAATGCATTAAATAAATCTGATTTATTCATTTCTCACCACCATATTTCCATGAAATACCTGCAATATGTATTATGTTAAATTATACATAGGTAACTTGTAATAATTTTACCTTAGAAGGAGGTCAGGACTTGTACATATATATTTTTAACTACTTTTAAATGTAATAATCTCCATAAACTTTTGATCGGTTGAGTGTGTGCCTGTTTATACGGATCAACAAAATTTTCACTGTGGTTAACTGTATTAAGCGTATAACCATATTGAGTGATTCCATTATATGCTGGCCATCCATCAGAGTGTATAATAAAACCTAATACAGTCTCTCTTTTAATGATTTCTTGCAAAGTTTGCTTGCCCCGCTTTTTGACAACAAAATATCGTACTTCAGTATCGTTACATATTTCAAATACCTGAGGACCATCCATTCGTCTACCATAATTTCTTTTTCCAATTTCAAGAGGGTCATCATTTTCGTCTTTGATGTTTTCACTCAGCAAATCTGCAAGTCAATATTGACCTGTAAAAATTTGATGATGATTTATATTATTTTATAATTAAAATTTGATATAAAATTGTATTAGTATTTAATCATAAAATATGAATTACTTTTATGATTCTTTCTCAATCCTCTTAACATTTTTCAACTTGTATAATAATATTAGGTCTTCCAAATTTAGTATGTTTTTCAAACATTTTTATTGATATATCCCAACACAGATTCAATCACATATGGTATGGACAATCTCCTAGTTAATGTCATAATAGTTTTATTGAATAAACCTTGATTCCAGTAGTACACCAGTTTTAACTGTTGACTGAGACTTAATCCACTATTTAGATGACCATTTTTGTCAATATAAGTCCAAAAAGCATTATTATTCCTATAATTATACACAATTATGATAAAATAAGCTAAAAGAATATGGGAATATAATTTCCTCACCTTAAGCTTTGTGTTGTTTGACATCCCCTTCTCTTGGAATGTAAAATTCTCTTTTCCTTATGTGAGTATAAATTCGTAGCACTTCCACGCTTAAGATATTCGGCATTTTCATTATTTGCCAAAACATTTTTGCTAATTAAAAAATTGTGTAGTTGATTTGTCATTACTTAAAATTAAATAAAAATCTTTTGCCAACATATTGAGTGTATGACTGCGTATAAATTGCTGTGTCGCACAATAAGTAACGTACTGAGCATTTGAGCCCATACTTTTACAAAATGTCGAATATTGTTATCAAAACCATAAAGTATAAGGCCATAAAGATAAAATGTTCACCAAAGAAAAAGATTAAACAGTATCTATTAAAGGTAAACTAAGGCCTGTATAAAAATCGGCTGGTTGCAGGTAGATTGCATCCTACAGCGGCCGGTAGAACACATTGGAGTATTTACATTTTGTAGACCACATACTATATGATAGCCGATTCTAGAAATATATTTTACTTATATGTTTAAAAAATATAATTTGATTATTTTTATAGTTATTGTTTCCAAATTTAATTAAATATAGTTTTAATGATTATATAACTTATATATATATAATGATATACAATAATACAAATTTTTAATATGATAACTATAAAAAATAAATCCTTATATATGCCTTACTTTCTTGATAAAAGTGATTTTTAAATCAAATTTTATGGTACAAAAGTAATTATTTGCATAATAAATAAAAAAATAATAGTGTGTTGAGTGTATTTATTATTCAAACCCTAAGCTTATTTAAGGCAAGTTTTTATTAACATCTTGCGTAGATTTATATATAAAAACTACAGCAAGTATACTATATATTATTTTTAAATTTCTCTATAATATATCTTTATAATTATTATTTTAAAAATCATCACAATTTCTTGTCTGACTCGGTAAGATACATTTTAGAAAAATACTATTATATGTATATATACTTACTATCTGATTAAATTAAGTATTGACTATTGTTATTTAAAATTATTGAATTATGAATTGTTTTTACATTAATTACATTTTGCATTTTAGCTAATAATATATGAGCATTAAAGATTTTTAACTATTACTTTTTTTTTTATAGGTTTCTCTGCTCATTAGAAAACAACTTGTTGACCGAGCTCGTGATTTCAATATAATTTTAGATGATGTTTCTATTACTGAACTGAGTTTTGGTAAAGAATATACTGCAGCTGTTGAGGCAAAACAAGTAGCACATCAAGAAGCGCAGCGTGCCGTGTTCTTTGTTGAAAGAGCCAAACAAGAACGTCAACAAAAGATTTTACAAGCTGAGGGAGAAGCTGAAGCAGCAAAAATGATATCCTTTTACTATTAAAACATATATAGTACTATAATGTGAATGATGTGGTTTTGCCTTAACTGAAATGTTTACTTAGGAGAAGCTGTAGGTAGAAATCCTGGTTACTTGAAACTTCGTAAGATCAGAGCAGCACAAAATATTTCTAGAACGGTATAATGAAACTAATAATTCTAAAAACATATTTAATTACAATTAACTTGTTGTTTAGATCGCCACTTCACAAAACAAAGTTTTCCTCAGTGGGAACGGTCTCATGTTGAACATAAGTGATCCTTCATTTGATGAACAAAGCGACAAATTGAAAAGTAAGAAGTAGACTGGATGCATTTTTATCTCCTGTAGTACGAAATTATTTTGTTAACTGCTTTAATAAATTCCATATACAATTTTGTATAGTTTTATCTATAATTCAGATATATGGTTTTGTTAAATTAATTTTTTTTTTATGTGTAATATGTACTTCGTTAGAAGTGTATAAATTTAAAACTTAAATAAAAATAGTATATTGAAGAAATTTCTTGGGTGACGTTTTTTGTGATTATTCTAGGCGGATCATATAACATAGTACCAAATTATGAGACAAAAATTAGAGTTCAATCCAATGAAACTGTTGGCAGTATTGCAAACAAAACTGTAACCAACTTATTAAACTAAACCAAGTAAACTTTAAAAAAGTTGAATTTTATTATTGCTCTCTATTCTATTTTGTACTTGAAAGTTTTAATATATCTCTATACAAAGACAAATAAGGAATTCAATATATTTTAATTATATGATGTATTAGATTAGTTAGTATGGACATAATGTTATTGTTATATATGTATTATACCTAATTAGTCTATACCTCTCAAAATATTATATTAAAATGAACTAAGACGATAATTGAAATTTTCATTTAATTTTGAATATTTTGATGGGAACACATTGTCTTATTTTAAGATGAAGCTTAACTGTTTAATCCTTTTAAGTCTTGTTTCTTAGGTTTCATCCACACTGATATAATTGACTTTACACCTACCATATTTAAATTGCAAATGAACATTTCAAACTGGTGTTTAATACAATATGAAATTAATCAAAACATACTTTTGAAACACTATTATCACAAAGTTTATTCTATTATAAAAAAAAATTATTATAATTATATAGCTCAAATTTGAAATGATAATATTACAGGTGAAAAATATACAAATTAATAATTATTATTATCCATCATAGTAAATAGTTTAATAATAGATACAAACATATATAACAAATATGCTAAAAAAAAAACAAATTGTCAAGCTAAATATATAAAAGGACACACGTTAAATCTGTTGGTATATGTATAATATAAAAATGTGCTTTAATAAAAAAAATTATAATAAGAATAAAAAAAAAAAAAAATGGTAAATTTATTAGGAACCAATAAAAATCTATATTAAGTAGATATATTTAGGTATGACGTTAAAATATCGCATGTGTTATTTACTTTGGATGAGAATTTTGGTCCCCCAAATAAAATGGTAATTTGACTGCCCGTCCAAAAATGAGTTTTTTGAATGTATCAAAGTATATTATATGTATTAATTCATTTGTAGTATCATAAGTTTATGATTGTTCAAAAGCGAACGAATGATAAATCACACGGTCCACGTCCAGTCATATTATTTGTAACGTCAAGTGCTATGATATCCATTAAGACCAATCGATATAATCGTAGACATCAGCAGAAAACAGAAAAAGAATAAGTGAAAATCGCTGAATGCGAATAGGTACCTACTAAGTTGTCGTTCACGAGAATATATTTAATATTATATTAATATGTATAGTACGCATAACTATAACTGCGCTGTAGCGCAATTTTTTGCTTTGGGAAATTGTTGTGTACATTGTCATAGACGATCGCGACGGGTAAATACAATTAGAAATTTAGAAAGCTATCGACCGCCGTGTTGCGCTCGCTAGTTTGGCAACGAGTGAGAACATTCGGAATCGTTGTTCGACCGCCAACCGCTGGTGGTCGACCATGGCAATCATACGGACGTGGCGGTGGACTTGTACGGTGAATTGGTGACGGACGCCGTGCCAGAACTGGTGGCAACCATCCCAACGCTTCCACCCAGGACGACGGCCGCGGCATGTGTGGTTCCGGTGGTGGCGACTGTTGTCAGCTTGCCGTCCATGTTGAAGCAATACAGAAGAGCGGCGCCCACCGAGCTCCGGCGTGTCGGCATCGGCGTCGACATTGTCCACCGGTTGATCCGAGGATCATACCGCTCAGTCGAGTGCAGGCTCGAGTTACTGTCGTTGCCGCCGAGCACCAGCAGCCCGCCGTCCAATTCAACCATGTCGTGGGTGGCCCTGCAATTATGACAACCATACCGATTAATAAATCTGTTGTCATTTGTTGCTGTTGCTATAAGTCGATATTATAAATATGCGGTCGGAAACACCGGTCAAATGGTATAATTTACTCGTGTATACACATTATAATTTTCCGTTGCTCCAATTATATACGCAATTCCAATAAAGTACATCAAAAAGTCTCCTCTTTCTGACATTCAGCACGAGCCAGTAAAAAGCTATGTTTTATGATCTTGTCAATTGTATGACATTCCACACAGAAATTAAAAAAGTTGGGAATTTGGGATACTTTCGTAGGATGAAGTCGTTAAACCGCTTTGGAACTAAAAGATTGTCAAATTAAAATTGATGGTATACTACTAATAGTAGTATTGTATATTTGTTTATAATTTCAAAACTCTTTGGAATCGTTTTGAAAGATAAAACATTTGGCGAGGTTATATTTTAAGGAAAAAGGAAATTTATCTCGGCTCTCAGGGCCCTGGGCTTTTCAGTTCGTCGGTGCTTGGTAACGATATTAATTACAAAAATAGTTACTACATTTTTTTTAAATAATTTATAATATACAGGTATCCTATAGAAAAGATCTGACAAATAAAAATGAAAAATTAATACAAGTTAAATGTATGAAAACTATATGAATAGTAAATAATTTAAGAATCACTCATGTCTGAAAATTCTCAAAAACAAAATTAAAAAAAAATTATTACCCTTTAAATTAATTTATTCCAAAAAAATATTGATATTTTCAAAATTTTTAAAAAATTAACTTCTTGATTCAAATAAACGTTTTTACCACAACATTTTTCTAAAAATTAGATTTACAAACTGGCTACTTTAGATTTTTCCAAAAAAAAATTGTACTGCAATTGTAACGCAAATGTCTGTAAATTATATATAAAAATAACATTTTAAATTATTTACAAATTTTAAAAGTACATTTCCATGTAGTATCCAATTTCCATGCTATCCATACTTCATATTATAAATGTGAAAGTAAATCTGTCTTACGTTTTTACGTCTACACTCCAGAACCAATTTTGATGAATTTTGGTATATAGAAATAGATAGAACTTCGAAGAAAAACATAAGTTACTTTTTGTTACGAAATTAAAACTTGATAAGGATTAAATCCTTACAGGCTACAAGGGTACTATAATAGTACCTACACTATTAACAATTATACATACACATACTTGTACATATCAAAACCACTATATTTCTAGACTAATTAATAAAATTAATTGCTTACTTATTTATCATCGCACTCATCATATAAAAACTATTGATATGCAAGAGCAATTGCGGGACATACAGCCAGTGACGCAAATCATTTTTTTTACTGAGGGCAAACTTAGAAATTTGTTAGCCGGCACCGACCCACCATTGTTAATCAATTATGGGTCTTATGAGTTAATCATACAATATAATTATAAAAGTATATAATCTTTATCAGTTACTAGAATCTACTATATACACACATACCTACCACAGGTTATTTTTTATTTTTTTGGGTGGAAGGGCAAGTGTCTCTCCTTCCCGGAATTTGCATCACTGTATACAGCAAGTACTTAATAAAAATATTTTATACCCTAATAATTATTAATGTCAGTGTCTATAATATATATATATATAAGTTATGAGTGTACTAACTACGTGTAGTTTGGGATGCATCAATTTTATTAGGGAAATTATTGCATCATTATACATGCATCTGCATAGGTTTACATTTATAATACTCTTAGGACCTATCCCTCTTCACCCCTATATATACATATTTTAACTAATTATATCACAATAACAAAAAAAGTCATGGAGTAACTATGTGACCTTAAGGGTAGGTGGATATGAAATAAAGTAGAAAAAATAAAATATTAATGAACGTTAAGGGTAGTAATACTGTACCAACTATCTTATTTAAAATACATAGAAACTGATGAATTGAAAAAATATTTTCTTGGATATTGAGTTACCTGCGACACTGCATGGTGGCTATGGGCTCCCAAGCATTCCGTCTGACGTTCAACCGTTCACCGCTTGACATGCACATAGTCCCGTCGTTGCCCCCCACACAATAAAGCATATCGTCCAACGTGGCTACGGCGCAGCTGCTGCGCCTACTACTCATGGCCGGCACAGTCATCCACTTGCTCATTCTCGGATCATACCTTTCAACGGTTGACTGGTAGTTGGTTGAGTCAAAGCCTCCCAAAGCGTACAGACAGTTGTCTAGAGGGTAATCACAAAACGTATAAGTATATAGACAAATAGATTTTCCGATTGACGCAATGAAACAGAAAAGTTGATGTGGAAAACTTTGAGATGTTTGAATAAAAACCAAATGCCCGATAATGTAATGCCTAGTAAGTTATAGCAATTATAACCAGTGTTGAATCCAAATTGCAGGTTAACTTAAAAAATACAATAACACAACTGTCAACAAAATGTATGACCATTGAGTATAGATAATATACTATTTATACTCAATGGTATAACCAATAAAAAAGTGACTCCCCACCCCCAAGAAAAATTGTCTGGATTCAATACTGGCTATAATTTAAAGCTAGAGGTATTATATCAAGCATTATATGTAGGTACCTACTTTTAAAAGTGTGCGAAGTGTCGCGCATAATGTGTAGCGCAAATTAGACACAATTCGGTTTTAAAAAGATGGTTTCGATTTGAGTCCCTACTGCTTGGACGTTTAGATGGAAATTTAAGAAATGTTCTATTTGGAACTTGTTAGTTGTTCTAATAATGATAGCTCATTTTTATTATAACTATTATTAACGAAATAATCGGGCGATTGGTCTATACCGGGTTAAGATTTGACGAACTAAGTAATGTGACAGCACACTACCGGTGTACAATCTTAATAATTTTATTAAATAAATACATAATGCATATAAATGTATCTTAAAATCCTTGACCTAGTGGTCTTACCAACGACGGATACGCGACAATACCGTCGACGGGTGGTCATACTAGGACATGACGACCAAACACCGGTCAGTGGGTCGTATCGTTCCACACTGCTCAAGCAGGACGCACCATCAAAACCGCCACATACGTACAGCAACCCGTGGTTAGCGCTAATGCCCAGGCAGCTCCTTTTCGTGCCTAATGATGTGACCGCCGACCACTTGTTGCAGTTTGGGTCGTAGCATTCAGCTGAAGATAGGTCCACTATGCCATCGTATCTATAAATATTTTATAATATCAAATGGTTAAATTTTTTATACAACGGGTAGTCGTATGATATATATAATATATGTACATATACTTTATGATTTTAAACTGAGTTGGGGTGGTATTACACGGAACTCGGAAGACGGTAAGTAATCAGAATCGATTTTCCGTAGAAAACCATGCTGCAGAAACGGAGAAGTTAAATATTGAGTAGATACAACAAAAATTACTATCCAGTGTCGTTTATAATGTATAAGTATTGTTTTGGAAAAATCACAAAAAACGAAAAAATTATAAATATCTAATAATATTGTAATTATATATTTTTTAATAATAATTTAGATTACATAGACAACTTTTTTTAATTACATTTTTATTTTTATTATTATTATATATAATATATGGTATATAAACTATATGGCAGCTGTTTTGTAAAAAATACTTTTCAAAAAGTATTGAGATACTAATACTAGTATTTCCATAAAAAAGTATTAATATTTTTTAAATACTTATATAAAAATGTATTTTTACGAATACTCACAAAATATTTGTTTTAAATGTTATACTATATATTATAATATATATCTATATTTATCAGTATACCTATTATATTATTATGGTACTTAATAAGTTGTATTGACTGTTAATTAATATGGAACTACTTTAAAATTGTAAGATTTTCGTTTTTTTAAATGTCTATATTTCGTTTCAACGCAAACAATATTATTATTATTGATAATCAAATATTTGTGAAAAATAATGAATAAAGTTGCCATTATGGTATTTCAATTTTGTTAAAAATACTTTTAAAAAGTATTCAGGATACTAGACAAATACTAAGAAAAAAATGTATTTGGAATATCATCAAAATACTTAAAATAGTATTTAAATACTTTTATTCAAATATATAATATATTGTATGAACTATATGTATATTTATGTGTGAAATTAATTTTCTATTTATTCTCCAAGTCTCCCTCAAATTCCAATGTTTAATCAGTGGCGCCGAACACTATGTTCAACCGGTTCAATTGAAACCTTCCTGGCACCTATAAGAATATAAAGAGGGGCAAAATATATCAACCCTCTAAAAGTTCGTGGTCGTCAAAGTAATTGAACTGGTAGATGAAAAATAATTCGGCGCCACACTGTGTATGATTATAGTATACAAATATACATATTTAAATTGTAATACATAAATACTATGTATATATATATTTATTATTTTATAATGTAAATTAATTTTTAAGAGACACCACACATACCATTTTATCCATTAAAAATAACCTAGAGGATTCATGCACATAAATAAGGCTACGCATTTGTCACCAAATATAGCGTAATGGGTGATTGCTGACGCTTTACCTTTTTTGCAACTCGACTGCAATAACTATGTGATAAAAGATATTATTCTGTACCCAAAAAATGTCACAATTTCGGACGAAATTTAGTGAAACGTTGTCAAGTTTTGCGACGTAATCTAACGACCAATTATCAATTTTATAATCGATATATGATTAGTTTTTGTACAAAGTTATTTACACAGATATGCACATTGAAAGATTCATAGACAGATTTTCTTAACAGGTGTTAAAATAATCGCACTGCAAATGCATCATTCTACTATCATCTAAGCAAGTACTTATTTGTTTTGATAATAATTAACTTTTTACCATGTTCTAATAAAAATATTTGAACATAGAATTTTCCGAAATTAAAATAAAAAAAAAAAAACAAAAATATTATTTAAGTAGTTAACAATTAAATGCGTGTGCTATAATTGCAGTATTTAATCTAAATTAATAAAAAATATAAAAGTTTACATTTAGATAATACGCTCATAATTCCAGGGGCATAATTTCAAGTTTCTTCCCGGACTGGCAAAGTTTCAAGTAGGCAATATAAAAATACATAAATATATGTGTAGTATATTATCCTACTTTTATTTTTTTCATAGATCATGGTTTGCATCAATATAAATAGTAAAAAGTAATTTAAAAACTAAAAGATAGTAAATAGTTGATTACTTTACCTGTAAAAATCAATGAGCGATTCATTAACATCTTGAAGACAAATGATCAATTGTCAATCATATAAATAAATATTTTATATTTATCACTTTTATAAAAACAAAATGCTTTAAAAAAAAAAAGAAAATACCAACGGTTTATAAGTTTAGCTAGTAAATCTACAGCGTCTTCTAAATTGATATTGTTAACTTTTTATTTTATAACATTGAGAACCATATGAGATCATTGAGTCCAAGGGTGTCCAACCTTTTGGGAAGACCGGACTAAATTAAGTAAGTAGAAGTTGTCGAGGGCCACATACATTTATTTATAATATTATATAGAATAGCGAATAGAAATATTTTAAATGTATTATTTATTTATTTGCACTTATTGATGTTATCATAGCAAAAAATGTTTATTTATAATTAAAAGAAGAACGTCACACTAAAACTAAACAACACTAATGTGATATTAGAAATTGCTGTTTTTGCGAAAATTTACGCAGGGGCCACATCAAAATCTATCACAGACTGCCGGTCAGACACCCCTGGTTTAGTCTTTCGTCACCAACGGTAGTGCATAAATATGACTACATATTTTTTAAGCGATAAAAATATCTTCATTCAATTAATGACGGTATATCTGTTTATTTATTTCAACTGTAAACCTAAAAATACAATTTAAATTTAATTCTGTAAATAACGGTGTATTATTTCAGAAGGCCAATTGGACCATTTTAATAATAAGGGGTGCAATCGCACACTCTGATGTCCCCCCCCCCTCAAATGATGCTCCTGCATAATTCCCACATAACCGAAATATTATTTATAAATTTGAGAACATTAGTCAGCAATCGTGTAATTTTCGAGTATCCATTCGTCGATAGAGTATCCAATTGTGTTCTTAAAAAAGCCGCCCTAAAATAAATCGTCCACAATCGTGCGTATCACCAACTCATAGTAGGTACCTCAGCGTATGTATAGCTGTATACTGGCATTAGAATTAGGCATAGATAGATACAATAATAATACAACAGAGGAATTATAATATGTACCCTCCGATAGCGTAGATCAATTTTCCAAGCGACACGATACCAGCACGACTTCGGCATTTGGACATGGGCGCGATCGGCAGCCAACGGTCGTGTCTAGGGTTGTAACATTCGCCGGCGCTATGTATAGTGAACAAGCTACCACCGCCTTTTTAAATCCAATAATAAAATATAATATTATTTGATTATATAATAAACGCGTTGAACAATAATAATTAGGCATATAAAATATTATGAATAATTGTTTGTCGAACGCTCACCGATGGCGAATATGTACGGCATCAGGCCGTCCGGGCTGCGTTGTTCAGTCTGTTTGCTAGAAAAGTCCGACCTCTGGTCTGGCAATAAATGGTACTTCATAGCGCCCAACAACAAGTCCTTGCAACTAGGCTCGCTGCGCACCAGCGGTTCTGTTTCGACTACGTTCAACAGGAACATCTTTGACATTTGAGCTAGTCGCACGTGACCTAAAAGCTGCAATACGAGATACATTATATGCGTTATACATTTTTTATCACCAGTAGAAATCCTCTGAATATGTGTATAGCAAACGACTAAATCTGTAAGGATAAATTATAATAAATAATCATTCATCTTTTTGCCACAGAACACCAGTGTCATCGTATTGCGCAGTGCGTAGTGCGTACGATTAGTTTAATAATATATACAGAGTGATTCACCAAGCATGTTCACCACCATTTTTTCCTTTAATAATAAATTTATTCAAATTCTTTTAGATTTTGGAATTTTTTCGTACTACCTAAGTACTTAAGGAGTGTCTTACGGCAATACAAACTTGTGTTTTTCAAATGAAAACTCCCTTTTTTACTGTAAATTATTTAGTGAATAATTTTTTAGAAAATGTTAATATGCCTAATTAAAAAAAAATTCGAACAAATAGTTTCTCAGTTATTAAATGATTTGTAATATAGTCCTTAAACATGATTTTGAAAATATAAAATAGATGTAATGTAGGATCTAGTATTTACTATACTTTGGCCATTTTTACAAATTATTGATGTAGGTAGATTAATATTTATCATTAAAATTTTCAAATCATCATAGCCTCCACATCCTGCAAACTCATTATTATAGACAAACTTAGGTACAACAAATTTATAGGATAATTGCATTACTTATTACATTAGTTAAATGATGATTTTAGTAATTATTGATAATTTTAGTTTTATAACTTTATATTGCATTATTTAACTACACAATTTTTACATAATATTACATTATAATTTATAAATATATAAAGAAATATGTATTTTTATATTGATGTTATGTGAAAAAAGTGTACTGTAACTACTGAATATTGTATTAACTATTTAATGAATTTGTATTTTAAATTGTGAATTCATAGTCCCTTATACGAGCAAGTTCAGTGATGCCCATTATCTTTTGAAGAATAAAATAAAATGAAAATTATCGCGAGCCTATTACTTTTATTACATAAAATTAATAACTCAAAAACTATTTGTACAAATTTTGATTCTAATTCGTCAACATTTTTAGAAAAATTATCAGCTAAATAATTTACTGTAAAAAATGTGGGTTTCTATTTGAAATTATAGTCTTAAAATATACTTAAGGATAATATTTTCAAATATTATTAGACTTTTTACACCATTTAAGAGTCCGAACACGAACGAACGCAAGCAAATGCTATTGAACGATCCAATGTAAACGGTGCGGCCGAACGCGAACGAACGTATTCGTTCGCCTTCGGAAGCGTTCGCTCCTAGAGCGATCCAATCAAAGAAACTCTCCGTTTAGTTTAAACGGCATTAGGCCCGTATCGCGTATTCGTCACTTCCATCCGAACTTGACGACATTTTAATTATACAAACTACAAATATTCAAATTAAGTACAAATAATCTTCGTCCAGGCTTTAATTTTCACTTAAAATTTTTAAAAAAAATTAACAACGTCTTTACTCCACAGCAGCCTTGTCGATACTAAATGTGTATTTAGGTATTTTTAGGAGCAAAGATTTTTGTGGAAGCGAAGACAGTTTAACATGAACGAGCGAACAATGTAAATGGTCGCGGCCGAATGTCTAGCGAATATGCGTTCATATTCGTTCGGTAGCATTCGCTTGCGTTCGTTCGTGTTCAGACTCTAATGTAAACGCACTTTAAGGAGTGTTCTATGGAAGAAAATATAAATCTGCTACAAATTTCTTTATTTTTTAATAAAAATCAACTTTTTTTTTTATTGTAAATCGTGAAGCCAATTATTTTTTTTTTAAAAAATATTGATGTATCTAAATCAAAATTCGGATGAGTCATTTTCGAGTTAATAGAATTATGTAGGGTAATACCATGAAATTGTAATTATAATAGACTTTAAAAATGATTTTACAAAACTATAAATTGATATAATATTTAATCTAATACTTATTATACCAAGACAATTTTTACAAAATATAAAATGCGTTGATCAATTAGTATTAATAACTATAATTTTCAAATAATTTTAGCCCTCATACCTTCCACCTATTATCCTTAGTATACAAAATTAAATAATTCAAAAATTACTCGTTTAAGTTTCTATTTGGATATATTAACATTTTCAAAACCATCATCTACTTAATAATTTAACAAAAAAAGGGTGATTATTCTCATTTGAAAAAAATAATTTGATATCGTTACCAGAACACATTCTTTAAATAGTACATATACAAAATTTAAATATTTGAGAATTTAATTTAATCTATACTAGAAAATTCTAAAAAAACAGAACCAATTTGAATAAATTTATTATTAAATAGAATAATGGGATTAATGAGGCTTGGCGAATCATTGTATATAAAACGAGTCGTGTTTCTATCGATGTCGTTTGAGTTTATTATTATACCTGAGCGATGTACTGTGATCGTTCGGAGGGATTGTGTTTGATCCAATCCATGACAGCTACAAAAACCTGCTCTTCGGACACAACGTTCAATTTGTCATTGGATACTAAATCTTCGACCTGAAAATTACACAAGTGGTACATTTTATATCGCAGTTTTTTTTGTTCGTCTTTCACATGTCTAAATCGTTTTAACAAACAATTTATCTAACGAAATGACATTATTTTATTTTATGTCCAAACGATAGAGTTTTGCAAATCTACCTATAACCATACTCCAGTTAACCTTTTACTCTGATTTAAATTATTTCACCACAATCGTTCTCATACGTCGTTTTTAATCAATTTTCCAATCACGCGTTACGCTTTTATATATATATATATATATATATCACATATTAGTTATTACAATAAATACTATCTAGATACTGCATATAAACTATTAAACGCGTCCCCGGGGCAGCTGGTTGATTCTGTCTACTAACATAATATAAATTCATGTAGTATTTTATTCAATCGCCTTCGCAATGGAATATTTAACCCGTATTTTATCTCCTTGTCCCATTGATTTTCTATTACATATATAATATTGTTTCGTTCTATGGGCATTATACTAATAAGACGTCTGCCGCGGGGAAAAATCAACATATCTATACGTCCTGTATAATAAACAGACATGGAGAGAATCTTGACGAATAAAACGACATCATTTCATTCCATGTTTGTCGGACAAACGATATTATACACAAAAATATTATATATTATACTATTAAAAATGTATGTCTATAGTGTAGATAAATTTAATTAATATTTAACTTTTTAGCTAAAGTAAATTAATGTATATGAACTAACATTTGAAAAATAAACTAATGTTTAATTTCCTAATAATAGTATTATTATTATTATAATAAAAAATATACTCCGCTTCTTACTCGTTTTAATAAAATCGTATTGTTTTTCCTGATAAAAAATAATTTCACGCGGAGTGGGTACAATATAAATAATTATAGTTATAATAATAATATTCTGCGGAAGGGTAGTCGCAAGTTAACGTTCGCACGGGGTGAAAATTCTCATTAGTCTATACCACGCGTTGTCAAGGACCTGCCGCTGACGGTCTGTGACGCCATATATAAACCCTCCTTCACCCAAGTCTGGGAGCTTTCACCCGCTCATTAAAAGTTTCTACCCCAGTCCGTCTGGGGCGACAGACCACCAACCCACTCCGCAAAAGACCGCAGAGCGTCGACGACCTTTGGGACCTGCTGTTGCGGTTCTAGCAGGTTTTTATTAATATATTTGGTAGGTACGTAAACAAAACGGCTACAGTAGCAGCAGGTGATTACCTCAGAAAACGATAGAAAAAGAAATTCTTCAGTTTTCACCACTTCTTCGAAATTCTGCAATGCATACCCGTGTGATCGGGTCCTCAGCTCGCTGCACGAGTGCGTCTCTAAATCAAGCAAAAAATGTATAATTTGTAAATTATTTTAAATTATTTATTATTCTCATGACAAAATACGAGTTTTATTTATTTATTCAAATCTACCATATTATTGTTATAGACCTTCGCTTGCTAACATAATAATATATTGTTTAATAACAGTAAAGCTTTATTGTATATAACAAAAACAGTTTTCATTTTGGTTTTATATCTTGTACGTGTTTGAGGATATAGGTATGCCGTTCTATTGAGTTAATTCATTTTTCGGGCTGTTATTCGTCAATCAAATCGGCTTCCAGATAGCTTAGAGCCAATTATCTATAGTAAATGGAAGCTAACTACAACGACGACCTATACGATAGAATGAGAAGTATTGGTGATAATTATTGGAGAAGTAATTTTTTGAATCTGATTAACAGTTTTCCTGCGTGCAAGGAACTTATAAGTAGGTATTGTAACCCTCAAATATTTATAAAGAAACATCAGCAAGTTCTGTTTGCTCCAATTTGTATTGAGAGTTGAGTACCAATACTGATAGTCGATAGATCACGTTTGACATTTTACATACAATGTTATATACTAACTACGTGTATACCTACAAATAATATACGTTTTATAAACTTGTACAACGATTATTGTCCTGAATAAATAAATATTTATCAAGTGACACTCAGGACTTATATTATACCAGCTATATAGTCATTTGTAAATGTAGGAGTATGTATACTCGTGTTCAATGATTATTTAATTCGTATTGGTTTATACGTTTTATATAGTTAATTAAACTACAGTATATGTTATATTGGTATTTATTTACATTTTAATCGGTGTGTGAAGACACTTACCGGCAAACTGCCTAATCCCCAAACAATTAGTAGGGTGTAACTGTTTCATCAGGAACGTGCAGCATGCGTCTCGGACTGAGTTTATCTGGAGCAATGACGACGCGGGTAACAGTACCTGTGGAAAAAAAACGGCGCCGTATAATTAGTACATTATGTATACTGATATACCAATATAAATTATAAATCTCGAGTAGAGTAAAATTTGTCGATAAGAAAACACGCGGCGTTGTTGGTGACGTCCTTGAACGTATAGTCACACCACCACTATATACCGTGACATCACTACTAGCTATATACTTATATGAATACATAATAATATGACGTTTAACATCAGTCCTTAAGCCTAGTTATGACCGTGGGCGAGGGAGTCGGATTGTGTTAAGGGCAAACAAAAGTTTATAATCAAATGCCACGACAATACGACCGGCTACATCGTGTGTAATGGACCGAATAAGGTCAACGACTAATTTTGTCTAATTTTGTATCCCAACGGGATTTTTTACGATCCATTCCACGAAAGTAAAACTCTAAATGAACAACTATTTGCAACGATTACATTGATTCGAAAATAAAATGTAATTAAAATAGCAAACTTTAAAGGTGTAATAGCTGCAAAATACAATAAGCCAGGTTAAAGAGTTTTGGTTTTTATTGGTAAATTTATATACAAATATAAATTATAAATAGGCTACTCCAAACCATTAAAAAAAAAAATAAGGTACGAGAAAAAAGATAGAAATGTAGAATTGTTTTGGGAGAAAGAGAAAACTTGCGTCGTCCTTTCTCAAGAATCGAGATTGATGATGATAGGATTATAGTTGGCATCTGCGTGTTTTTATTTATTAACTTTCAGTTTTCTTTCTTTTCTCGTTTCTTTTGTATACTCGCCGAGGAGTCGTTTCGAGTACATAATATCTCGTATATGCCCTCTCGAATACCCTTTAACTTTATTTTTGAGATGTGAATCTGTCATCCTGTGTAAATACGTACATAGGTTATGTGTGTCGTTTCTAGTTATTTTTGATTTTACCGTACAGCAATTAAAGAAATGTTTCCGGAAAGCCAGAAGATTCGCTGTAAGCAGTGCAACCCTATACTTTATTTGTAACAGATTTTATATATTATGTTGTACTAATGAGCCCTTGGGAATATATTTAATATTATTTATTATTTTATATTTATTATATATTTAATATGTTTGTGATCTATTTATAAGTGTCTGTACTCATTATTTCGAAAAGTTCAAACTTAAATTTTTTTTTACGTAATTTAATATTAGAGCAAAATAACATTTTTGAAAAAAAAAATATTTTGAAGTTGTTTACATATTAAATGATAACATACATACGCGAACGATTGCGAAATATTTCAGAATCTAAATTCGAAAATTAAATAAGTAGTTAATTAAGTAAGTATTTAAAGTTTAGATGAGAGGAGTAATCCCTTAAATTGTTGATCCACTACTTCGCTTTGTATTTAAAATTTAAATACTATTGTTACTTCACTTATAACTAGGTAATTGACTACTTTTTTGAAATTCGATGTTTTATGTATTGAAGTACTCTGAAAAACATTCTGCATCTCTACCATTAAATTAAAAATGTATTTTGTATTGTTGTCAATAAAAAAGTAAAATTTGAAAAATTATAAAGATTAATAAATGTAAAATTATAAAAATAATAATTTATTTTTTCAAGATTATTGTTTTGCAATAACATCAAATTATGTAAAAATATTTTTTAAAAAGTTCAAACTTTTCTAAATAATGAACAGACATATAATGGTGACACGGTGTAAGTCATTTTGTATAGTACTTATATATAAAGTACATAGGTACATCATACATGTATAAAGTACACATATATACAGATTTCTAGTAATAAAATTATAATATTTAGTTTATGCAAAAAGCCAAGAAAATTATTATTTCTTCCGGGCCATTCCTAATAATACACGAGTAAAGTTATTACAATTTGTATCAATGGTACAATAATTCGGACAATGGTTAATCGTCATATAAACTATACCTATAATAATTAAATATCTGAATGTATTATTTTAATATTTACAGCTAAGTATACGAAAATAAAAATTCGTTCTCTCATTTATTTTCAGGAAGAATGTAATACAGGTATTATATTTGATGATACACCAAAAATTATAAAATAAGAGCAATAAGTTAATCAAAATGATAAATAACTTAAGAATTTTTTTATTTAATTTATCTAAATAGGTATATATATATTTTATCTTAGATGACGATCAGAATCCCATTTTCTAATTCATTTACATAGATACAGTAGTTTTTATTTAGATACTGACAAAACTGAAATTCTGTAAACGCACCGATTTTCAAACATACAGGCATACAGCTGTAATAATATATAATTATATATATATATGGTAAATAGCGACTTGCTACTAGTGATCTGTGAAAAAATACAAAACAAATAAAACCATACGCGGAATATTGAAAACAGACAACAAATGTACTCCCACAATCCAACCCACCTATACTCTGTCCAGCAAGAGAACGCGCCGCGGACCGACGAAAATCTGTTCTGCGCATTCCCACGCGGTACCTTGTCAAAGAGCAACCCGTTTCGGTGGTGTGGTGATGCGGGTGGATGCCCAGAATTGGCGCGTTCTCTCGTCGGACAGAGAATAATATATTATATTAATATATATGAACTCGTCGAACAGTACGCGCGCCATGACGGTCCATATAGTATGTATATTAAATTTCCAACTTCGTTATTGCTATCAGTGGCGGTCAAATGATTTTGTCATGTGGTGGGAGGGGGGGTGTGTGTCTGATTTTTTTAATACATACTATTTGATCATTAAAAAGATAATTTATGGTTACTGTTTCATATCTATTTATAAATTATAAGTTATTATAAATAATGAAAAAAAGTCATGGGGATCTATCCTCCTCCGTTTGACCGCCACTGATTGCTATTTAAGTATTTAACTTTAAGTAAAAACTACCAAGTCAATTCCAAACACAAAATTCATCTACAAAATATAATTTCTATAACTGTTTCGTATAATTAAATTTCACTTTTTTTCTTTCACTTTTAATAATTAAAAGTGCACAAACAATAAAATACAACTCTTAAAATTACGTTAACTATTTGCAGGGTATAATATTTTGTTTCGTATTTTTGTGAAAATAATTGTTATAATTTCCAACTAATTATAAACTTCAAAATAGAATATTAAAATATAAATTAATCTGTGCTAACATTAAAAATAATTCAAAATCAATACGTGTTTTGTATAAACTGTTATTTTTCAATTAAACATAATTAAATATTAATAAGGGTAGGTATACGTTTATTAATTTATTTTACACTTAGTTATAACTTATAGATTAGGGAAAACATTAATTTGATAAAGGACGAGATGTCGATTACACAGTATATGGTATATAGTCGAATACGTAATTTTGTCAAGTTTAGTTATTACTTATTACTAAGACCCGGATTTATATGAATTTGCATGTTTTTTCTAAACAGTCCTCCAAAAATAACTATGTAAGCTACAAGTTTGAATTATAGTTAATAGATCCGAAATACAAAGTTTTATTTTGCACATTTTGCCATTTTTTGACATGTACTGCATATTTCTGTATTTTACGATTTTTTATTATATATATACGGTTTTTAAATACACAATATGTAATATTTTGCTTATTAAAATTAAAATAACGTATATATAGTTATATTTATAGTCTATGTAATTTTACGAAGTCATTCTCTTATCTTATATGAGACCTATTGGAACAAGTATTAATCTGTTATTGAGTAGGTTTTCGTGAATCATACATTAGTCGTATTTGCCGTGATCTGTGTGCGCGTAATTTTCATTCGATTTAATTTATTTATATTTAAAATGCCAAAAATCAGTGCAACTACGTCAAGTAGACTAAACAAATTTGTTGACGAATATAAAGGTATTTTTTCTACAGATGGCTTACTTTTGTTCTGTTTAAAATGTAACGTCAACGTGAATGGCGAAAAACATTTCACAGTCATCTAGCGTTTATCAACTGGAAAACACAAAAGTGCAATTGCACGTACAAATTTACTAGAAAAAAATCAGACATTAATTTCAATGCGATATTGATTTTTCAGGTTGACATTACAATATGTTGAAATAATTACAAAAAATGAATCATATAAATATAATATAATTATATGTAAACATATAAAAAATAATGAAAATAAAAGTATTTTTTTTATTTTAGGGTATATTTATTTTATTTTTAGGGTATATTCCTACAAAATAAGAGCATAAATGCATATTTTATAGTGCATATTTCTGAGGTTTTTAGAGCATATAAATCCGGGCCCTACTTATTACTTATTATTAATTATAATATACACAAATATATAAGTAATATAAAAATGTTTATATTTTTATATTTTTATAACTTTTAAAATTTATTTTATTTTGAATTTGAACTTTGACGATAGTTGGTATAATATTATGATAAGAATATAAAAGTTATAGTAACAACCGTCATTAGTCATTACTCATTAGGTATATACAAACCTGAACATTTTCGTCTGTTATGTGTACTTGACCAGTATACGAATATTCGATTAGAAGTTGTAGAGCACCCAAGTCTACGTCATGTAGTTCAACTTCGGATTGCAATTTTTCAGCCATGTCGTCTATTAAAAAAAAAAAAAATGTTTTAATGAAAAAAGAAAAATTTATCCCACTTACCGTTAAACATTGCGTAAAAATAAGGACTGGAGGAGGCTAACACCAATCTGTGAGCTTTTGTTACGCTGTTACCGACTCGAAGGGAAACGTCACAGAGCTTAAAATTATAATGAAAAAAAATTACTACATCTGATAACATTATATAATTTGACACAAATATCGTATATTTTTGTACTAGGTAATCGTACTTGGATGTTGACTCGCATCTTGTTGATAACGGAAAACGACGACATAGAATGATCGGGATCGTGGTGCAGGTAACAGGACATCGGTTCCGGAGATTCACAGGCCGGAGGTTCTTCGATGACGGTTTCGTCATGTTCTGAAATACGATTATTACGCACATTATCAAATATTTTAATACAGTGCAAAGCTCGACAAAGGGTAAAGATATATAGTACGGATTATTATATGTTGTTTAATGAATACGATCATAAATTTAACTATTATTTAATTATAACTCGGTCGTGTAACTATATAAGATAATATACATAGCATTTTTAATATTTAATCACACATTTTAAGCGTTTCTCAAATAATTATCGTATAATAGCGTCTTTGTATAGTTAACAAACCAGACATGGCGGCATTGGCGCCACAACCACTGCTATCATCGGCGCCACCAAAAGGATTCTGTCGATAATTCGAGTTTTTGGGGTAACGCATTATGTATACACTGAAAACTTTTTTTACGATATAATCGGTTTTATATTATACTATACGCGTATCCCCAGCTTTTATTCGATGGATGTAATTGTTTTTTTTTAGATTCTGAGCGAAACGATGAATGTATTTTTCTAAACTTTTTTTGTGGACAACCGCTTCTATGCGCTTATTGAACGGTTAAAAAATAAAATTTCATCGAGTATACACGAGCAAATGCACCGATTAAAAAATAATCTAAGTAACTTACATATGAATACAAAGATGTATTCTCAAAATCTAAATTATAATCTTAATCAAGAATTTAACCAGATGAATAATTTATTTTTGAGCTCGTCCAATATATAATATTAATTATAATAATAATGACATACCCTGACCTAACCAGAGTTCCGTAATATCGTATCTGTATAATTATAATACATATTGTGGATTTATTATAATTGTTTTTTCTATGATTTCGTCAGGTTTGCGAAAAACTTCGATTGAAAGGAATATTGTTGGATACTAATTAAAGTTTAAATTGACGCTAAAATTTATATAATTTAAAACTACATTCGAAGAAAATGCCTGATAACTGTAGATGAGTCTGTAACGAACTGCTACTTAAGTCGTTGCAAGAACTGACAATGGTAAAAATTCATAGCTGTGGGCAATATACTTATGTGCTTAACTCAGTACTTAATAATGTTAATACGTCGGATTACTTATTGTAATTTAT
This sequence comes from Pentalonia nigronervosa, assembly GCA_014851325.1. Taxonomy (NCBI): domain Eukaryota; kingdom Metazoa; phylum Arthropoda; class Insecta; order Hemiptera; family Aphididae; genus Pentalonia; species Pentalonia nigronervosa. Next base: position 6,093 of record JACXSJ010002190.1, on the reverse strand, counting down.
AAGACGACATCTATACTATATTATTTTATGTTCAGCAAAATTTTATCAACACATAATTTCAGTTTAATGTTATGCCTTGAAATCATAAGAGTAATAGTTGAGTAATCGGAAAAAAGCTACATTAAATTTTAGTTTTATTTTTAAATGCAGATAGCCATACTGTTATTAAAATTTATAAATTATTTATCACTTGAGTGTACAACATTTTTAATCAATATTGTGTAGTTATTAGAATTGTATCTCTTTTCTGTGTCTATTTGTCTGTTATTTTACTAACTAATTAAGTTAAAGTAATAAAGTGTCAAGTAATTGATAGGTAAAACACAATGATATAACGGTAATAGGTAGGTAGTACATATGGTTGTTCAGAATATTTAAATAAAATAAATCAAAAACAAATAAATAGAAACTTATTGTGTATAGCAGTTAAAATTTTGGCAAACTTTTGTTTTCTTCTTTGATTTCCAGGCATAGAATTTCAGTATTTTTTTTTTTTGCGTTTTGTTACAATATTGTAATTTTTTTTTATTACATAATGTCCAAACTAAACATATAGGATTTTTTTAAATTGTCTAATAGAAATACTTGCCGATTATATAAATCCTATAGGTAGGTAAGCATTTATTAAAATAATAAAATGAAAAACTTAAAGCTTTTTTGACACTTTTTTAGTCATTTACTACTAACAGTATTTTGCATTTGTAATTAGTTCATATATACCTACCCTTTATTCTGGGTTTTACAAATAAAATACTATACAATAATATTACTATTACTATAGAATTAATAATATAACTGTCAAAAGTTAATATAATTAATTTTTATAAAAAAGTGAGGTAGTTTTTTTTTCCGTTGCTTAAAGCAAATGTAGGAAAAAAGTTTTTTCCTACATTTAATAGTTGTTAATAGTGATTATTGATTATAGTAAATACGCCATTAATTACGATACTGTTCGATTACAGTCGAAAAGCTTTTTATTTTATTATTACTGTAACTTGTAAGTATACCTATACTGCTATATATTATATTGGGTAAAATTATCTAGTTCATATATAATTTTATTTTTTGTATTTGACGTATAGGCATGCATGTAAGTCAACGAAATATTTAGTAATTCATGGTTTGGAAATTATTGTATATATTCATGTAGGACTTAATTAAGACTTAACATATTATTATCATTTACTATATGTCTGTAAACTCTATTAAGTAGACGGGCAACAGAAAAAAAAAGAAAATAACGACTATAATATATAGTATATACTGTAATACATTATTATTATTATATTGTAAATGATGACTTTTCTAACGATTGGCATGTATACGCACAGCAGTCGCGTGTCTAGGGTCAATTGGCGACGACCCGACCGACCGGTTTAATCAGACTTGACGAGCGCCTACAAACGCACGGCGAGCCCCTGGCCGGCGCGGCGGCAGTGGTTAGGGCTACACGTACACGTCAAACTCTAAACGACAAGCTGATGGATTATGTGGATAGGTTTGACGGAGTTTCCCGTCAAACTCGACGGAATAATAACTGAACGCAATAGGTAATGAAAAAAGTTTATTTTTTTTCCATGGCTACATAAAATTTCCAAGAATCCATCTTGCCACTTGTCAGTCTATATGTTTATAATAAATATTTATATAAATACGTATTGTACACAAAATTGTGATCTTGACTTGTATTAGGAATATTGTTAAAAAGTTCGCCACGTATAGGCCCATTTTACCGTGGTAAAACAGAGTATCCGCAAACGGAGTTGATACTGCGGCGGGGGAGGAATGCACGATATACGGTTTTTTTTTGAAAATTATTATGTTACATATTTAAATTTATACGAGTATCTACTTTGGTGTTATAAATAAGTCTATTGCATTTTTGTATGTTTAGTGTTTACTATTAAAGTTTTCTCGAAATTAATAATCCTACGCTTTTCCTTGTGGAATTTTCATTTATAAATTAAATGCACATTTTTGCTTGTGTGTATTAACTGATGTCTGATAACATTTATTTTTTATGTATTTATGCATTCTGTGAATTGTTTAAATGACGCATTGATGCAGCACTGCATCTGTATTATTTTACAGTAGGTAGTTCACTATTATAGTGTTATTAATAATACAGGACGCAGTAATCGTCGCAATATCGACGATTGATTTTATTCATATAAAAAATCATATGAATTATTATTTGTTGGTAGATATAATATCTCTATTCCTTAATAACAAAAGCAACCTTCTTTGCTTGGTTTTTTTAATAGTAGATAATATATATTATTATTACTTACGATCTGAACAATTTCGTCTTTTTGATGTACCTACACTACCCTTTATTTTATACCTAATGTGGCGTATAGTAGGTAGAACCGTTTTTTAAAGAGACCGTGACGATGAACAGTTTTATTGATTGATTTCACTCGACGTTTGAAAGTAAAATAATATAATATTAAGATGAACATATTTATTCAACTTAATAACATTAGGTACTATTATTTTTTTTTTTTATCACAAAGATTTAATTTTTAAGAAATAAGGTTTTCTACATTCAAACTTTGTACGCCGACTCAAGCGTGGACGTCCACACGACCTGTTATTATAATTATCATTTATTTAATTTTAATTTTAATTTTCTTCTCATTTGTAAATACTTTAAAACGTAGCCGATAGTATCTTTTATTACTAATTGTAATCTATTTTTCGAATGTTAAAAAATTGTATTTAATCAACAATAGGTTAAGATAACATACGTCAATAAAACTTTATTTAATAACAAAAAAATATTCAAACTATATAAAACACATTTCTGTTGTGAAAAAATGTATAAAAGTACTTGGATTATTATTATTTAAAACGATTACTTGTATTTTGAAATGAAAAAATATAATCATTATAATTGCTTCTTTTAATTATTATTTTGATTAATTTTTATTAAAACCGAATAATTTTTCTATATATATATATTATTACATACCTAATGCAGCAGCATACGATAATAATAGGTAAAACCTATTCAAATTAGCTCTTCTAACAGTTAATTATTGTTTTGATCTAAACGTTTATACCTATTACTATACTTATATGTGTATATATATTATATATTACAATATAATAAGATGTGCGTATAATAATCTGCATACAAAACTTAATTAATTTGAGAAATTATGACTTCAGTACTCCATAGTTCACAGACGCTACAGCAATAGTGCGTACGTCCGGATGCATCGTTTAGGTACGTGGTTTTATTTCTAACCAAGCTATCTCTAGAAATTCAAGTGTTTTTTTTCAACTTTTAGGTTTTAATTAAATATAGCACCTGTTATTTTTCTATTTTTTTATAAATAGTATAGTTTTATTTTTTATTTCTCTCCCTCTTATTTATACTTTTTTTTGATAGTTTCTTGGCATTTAGCGATCCACTAAGAAACAGATTTTTTTATATGTTTTAGTCCAATTTATAAGTTATCATACATTTTTCATAATTTATCATAAACCAGAACGATACTTTCATATTATATTAATATAGGTACTTGAAGCGCATCGTAACTCAGAAGTAGGAGTAATAGTAATGATGTGCCGTCCGTGTAAAAATAATCAATGATAAATCAAATATTCTATTTTTTCCCAAGGGCGTACCGCATTATTTCGAATTATTTTCAGTTTTTTAAATTAACGATGTATAATTAATAAGCAAAATATAGGCACGCCAAGCAAACAACGTTGAAATATAATCTATGCAACAAGTAATACAAGTTCGTTCCTATTTATATAACTCATACAAATATTATACTATTATTGTTATTATTATGTGGACGTAAATATAATATTAAACGACAGAATTTGATTTGTGTGGTCACGTCTTTAATATAGTAATTAATTCATTTCGTAAGTATTATACTGACATACTGTTGTCTGTTTATGTAAGTATCTTGTCATAAGACTAAAGGTAATTTACCATTGATCGATATTAACTTATTTTATTTCAATAAATATTGTGCAAAACGGATGAGATAGGTCTAGTAAAATATTTATCTCAATCGCGTACCTATATACTCATAATAACGTTGCGGTTTTAAGGAGGAAAGTACGTTTTTATGTGTATTCCATACATTTATCTCGTAAAATATAATGTAATACATACAAGCGATATACGACGTTTAAAATAACAATATAAATATATAATAATAAAATAAAACCGTCAAAGTTATAATAATATGGTGTTGTTTTCGCTATCTTTAGATATTATGCGAAAGTCGTAAGTAATAAACCAGCGTATAATGTATAATGAATCTATACATTTTTTTAATTTCTTGTATATCTCGCGCGCATACAACATATAATATATATATATATTATAAAGTACATAAAATATCCATATCGTTATTTCTAATTATATACAATTCTCAATACTGGATAATATTAATGCGGATCAAAGTATTGTCAAATGACATGAAAGTATGAAATAACTATTAAAACGCGTTGTTAGAAATTCGAATATAAAAGAATATTATCTATCATCGGTATTCGATATCTATCACCATATATGTGTATGTATAAAGTTTTTAGTATACATTTTATTATTTTAATAACGTTTTCAGAATTATAAATAAATAATAATCATAAATACATATAAAAAATTGCCAGATTCATCTCCCCTCATCAACCCCCAAAGACGTCACTGGTACACATTATATTACAGATGCTTAACGATACTCTATTGCAGCCTTACAAAATAATAATCAGAAATAATCGTAGGTACTTTACCAAAACAAGTTGAATTCGATGCAATTATATTACATAGGAAGACCAAACGAAATAATCAAACATCATCTGTACCATTAATTATTATACTAGCTGTGATAATGGTTCTTGTATTAACAAACCATAGAGTATAAACATATTTTTATGGTTTATATTAGTTGCTAGATTAAAACGATTTTTAAATACAATATCAATATCACAAGTAGGTATAGTATGCAATGGCATTTATCAGTGCGAATCGCATTTCGTGAATATTTCACTCGCTACCCATGTCCGCCGGTCGCAAATAATAATCGCAATCGCCCGGAATTTGGTGGTTTCCACTAATGATATTGATCGTACTGCGTTGTACAAGTGTAGAACTGTAGACGACCTGATGTACGACGCAGTACGCATGTAGTGTAATATATACAACATTATCACACGCCTTGCCGAAAATCAATTCGTTGTCAAGTAGATACCTCCCGTTCGTCAGCCGGCCCACCGCCGAGTTTCCGCAAATCCAAGAAATGCGCTAGTTATATCATCGTGTGATTTCTCTTCACCGTCAAAGTCCTCGTGATAGTTTTATTAATATACATTACACTTCTCTTCAGCGTAAAACTTCCGAGAGATGTTTGTAAACAATATAATAAATATATCGTCGCAACGCAATATGATACTGGCATTTGCCAATAATACGAACAAAACAAAACTATTAAACAAATTGTATTGTATATTTTAAAACTGCTGTGGCTTATTACTGCGGCAGTATCAAACTAAAACGGCATGGCGTTCAGAGAAACTAGCCGTTCGAATCGTATGTATAGTCTAGTAGGTAAATGCAATGCACTTTAAACGATTGCTTTGTTTACAAATAATATTATTTATACGTATTTATTTTCAGACACGATGTTAATTCCGTGTTTGGACTTTCGCCGACACTTTAGGTAGAATGTTCACTATATTAGGTATATTATACGCCAGATTTATTAAACATTCTTAAATACAATAACTTTGTTTACACAACAGGTACACTAACGTTTTACACAATAAATGAAACAATAAAGTTAGATTATCAGGATTAGGCACGCGAGTAATATATTTATCGAACCTACTATATAATAATCGGGATATGGCACTATTCCAAAATTTGCAGATATACAGTGTGATCACGATAAGTGGAAACACTCAATAACTATGTGCAGGCTTCATATATTTCAATTCTGCTTTTTCGGCTAACTAATAAACATTATTATACACATTTTCAAATAATTAGACTATTTTTTTGATAACTAATTTTGCGCATGCGCACAATAACTTTTTTTTTTTAAATGGCATGATCCATTTTTG
>JACXSJ010002189.1:0-53611 GCA_014851325.1 Pentalonia nigronervosa | reverse complement strand
ATGTACCGGTATGATATTATAGGTACAATGAAACATATGGTCTAAAACAAAATGGTTTATACGATAACGGATTCGAGTGATTTTCGACTAATGGTAAATAATATAACGTTCAAATATTGTGGTTTACGATTGTCGTTATATTAGGTATATTGTTGGCAGATAGGTTTTGCTAACGTTTGGTCGGGTGGCGTGGACACGAATTATTTTCACTATGGGCCAATTACCACTAGTCAAGCATAGCACTAACTAGAATTTTTCAGTGAGCCCGGTGGTAATAATTGTTATGACCCGATACAAATATGGACAACGGTTGAATGGAAATAAAACTCTATAAAAACGAACGCACCGTCGACATAATGCATGTGAGTATAACTCAAAGCGTTGATGGTTATCACCTCTTATCGCTTATCAGCAAATATACGATTTATTTATATATCCGTATAGGCCAGTGATGTCCAACCTATTTTTCTCAGTGCAGGCCACTTTGGCAAACAATTATCTTCGAACCGGTCACCAAATATAAAATCACGAATAATCTCGATCCAATATTATAATTTTGTTACACGTAATAAGTATACGATATATTTGGCTGATGTGTTTGAAAAATAAACGGTACGTCCGCGGTACCAATTTAAATTATGACCATTAGCCATTTTTTATTTATTTTTTTTTTTTATTCGAAGATTTTTTTTTTTTTTAAATACTTTATAATCTATACACAGTAATTTAAATACTCTATATTATAAGTATTTGAGTAATTACTCAAATAATTTTTAATAGTATATTTTACAACACTGGTTACATTTTATAACAGCCTGCGTGTAATGATACAGGAGTTTGGTACATATTAGTCTGGTTGATTCGATCTGTGTGTATATTATATCTTCATGTACCTACATAATCGAAATGACAATAATAATATTGTCGAATTATTAACACAGCACGTTAAATCGTTGTTTGAATTGTATATTGTTTCGGGAATTTGTTCGATCCGTTTCCATCCTGAGCGAAACAATGTTAATCGTTTATCCAATTTAATATATCGTTGTTATTATTGTGTTTACGTGATACAATTCACCAAAACTACATCAGTGAAAATGTCTTTTTTATCATATTATTATTATTATTATTATTATTATGCGCGAGTAGGTACACAGACTTGTGTGTCTACAGCCCATTATGGCGAACGCGCCTGCACCTTAAGAACGCTTAACTCGCACGTAGTCACGCGTGAACTATTTTCAATATAATATTATTATGTAATGTTGCAAAGTTCTGCACGTTTGTCAAACAATACCGAATCCGATGGTCGACAATAATGAGTACAACAGACCACTCGGTATTAAATACTTACGATTAGGTGCTAAAGCATAATATAGGCGAGCACACATTACAATAATGTGTTGTGTATAGATTATAATAATTCGTCGGCAAACAACGCTATGATTACGACTGCGTTTTATAATATAACCAAAAAAAAAAACGGTTGAAATTTATGAACGTTATTAAAACGGCGAACAAAAATAATTTAATACCACGAAACAAAGCACAACGATTAACAAAATATATAATTAAACAAGACATAACGCAAAACGAAATATGTAGAATATTATTAAACAGAAAATAACACAAAACGAAATAGTTTAAAATATATTTAATTAAAAAGTATAATATTGGTAGAAATATTTAGTCTACGGAATTTCATCTCGGCAATCAATCCAATTAAATTTGTCATATTCTGTATCTGGACTATTTACCACATAAGATATTATTTTTAACGATAAATTGATAAACTCAAAAGTTATAAAACGTTTTACTTCTAAACAACATAAGATTCAAAAATTGTTTAACTTTTAGAAAATAACGTAAAACGATTTTTTTTACGTAGGTAATTGTTTTTATTACAATATATTATTATAACTATTGTCATGTAATACATATTGTTATTATTATTATTATCATTATTATAATTGGACGCGAATACGTGGTGGATCTGAACTGGTGCTACTATTTCGATTTCAAAGTCATTTCAATATAATATTTTATGCGGAGAATAGACAATAGATAATCATAAACATTATTGTTATGCATATTAGTATTATAGGTATTGCACATATTGTGATATAATATACGTGTTGTACCATGGTACATGTAAGTTGAAACGGAAATAAATAATAACTGAAAATCATATTTTATCGGACTAGTATACGTGTTGTTGCGTAAACGTGGTCGAGATGTGAGTGAATATTACAATATATCTGAAAATAATTGCATTGTGCAAGGTATTATACACTGCACATTGTACAAAACTATTTTATACAAAAAGTAAGTATACACCTAAAAAAATACATAAGTTCATATTATTAAAAAATTTATTAGATAATTAAGAAAATTATTTGCTGTTAATATTGCAGTCTTATTGTGTTCTTTGAAATTAAAACTATTGCTCGTCACTATAGGCAAATATGAGAATTGAGACCGCGACTTTAAATATTAATTTACTCAAAATTAATTCTTGAATATTGTTGTTTTTAAAACGCTCTCCGAAATTATTAAGACATTTTGAAATTTTGTCATTAGTCTTATGACTTGTAAATAAAATCGTTGACAATAATTTAAGACACTACTACATTGGTCATATTATAATACCAACATTTAATTCAATACAAAAATAAAATACCGTATTTTAACGACTCCGTTGCCGAGTGTGTAATATTTCAATGTGGTGTGAAACGCTTTATCGAGTTGTATTTTCCGAGACAATAATATATTATAAACTATACAGTTTTATTGACCACGATAGATGTCGTCTTAATGTAAAATTACCAATATTTCGTGTTAAATCATTTTTTCGTGTAGATTGCTTTAAAAGTTTCATACGTATGATATAATACTATTTAATATTGTTCTATACGGTACTATATCTATATGTTTATATTATATACATAATATATTGGACGTTGCTAGTTTGATGTAGTTTTACTAGCTTGGCTTACTGCAGTTTAAATGACGTCACTTTTCTCGCCCTTTGCAGGGTAGGTAGTTTGTCGAGGAAAAGTTATTATGAACATTAAAGAAGAAATGAGAAAATTTACAGCACACTGGCTGTGTACAATACAAACCCAATCTAAGTTATTATAGCGTATAGTTAAGTCAAAGTTATTTTGTTGTAATTTGCGGAGACTCACAGACGAAATGTATACCGATTATTGAGAACGCGAACTACTGTGCACTTATCATAACTATTTTAGTATAGATTACCTACTGAATCCAGCATCTTCACGCAGAAATAATTACCATCAGAGAAGTAACTATCTATGTTGAGTCCATTCGCATTAAAAAAGCTTTTATCATAAACCTTAACTTCTCTACAATCTTCCAATCCGTCAAATGAAATCTTTCAACAAATAATCAACATTATAGCTAACTCAAATAATACTGTGGAGTTCATGTGGGTCCTTTCACATACTGGTATCAAATGTAACGAAGAAGTCGACCTATCAACTATTATAAGTTCACTACCATTTAAAGACCTATCTAGAATAATTAATCGAATCTCCACTCAGTAGTGGCAATCGAAATGGGACTGTATATCCGATAACAAATTAAAAAATATAAAAAAAAAAACCATACATAAATGGTAATCTTCCACCAGCACAGCCCGTAAAGTAGATATTGTCATCATAAGAGTTAGATTTGGCCATACAGATCTCACCCATTCCTACACTTTCAACAATGAAGAACATCCAATCTGTCATCAATGTGACATACCACTGATAATCGAACATCTCACATTTCATTGTATTAAGTAAAACAATGAACGAAGCATTTTAAACCACCCCTACAACATCAAACCAGCACTTGGGAAGACCAACAACGATACAATATTCAACTTCCTTAACGCCACTAAACTATCCAAATTACTATAAATAATTTTGTTAATATTTTTATTTATTTTTTTTTTATTTTTAATATTTTCTATGTATATAATTATGTATAAATACTTCTATGTTACTAAAAACTACTCATAATTTTTTCAATGTAAATTTTTACAGACCAATAACTTCCGCTATCGAAGCTTTTATTCCTAATAAAAAAATCGCTTGGACCGATTTCCTTTTCCGTCACTAAATCAGCTAACGGTACTCCTGTAGGCTCCTAATACTTGGTTACGGTTTATACTTCTCCGCGGTAAAAGTAGTCCTTAATTTGAATGACGTACAGAAATTCCGAGTAGAAGTTTCATTGAAGTAGTTTCTATTAGAAGGTAACTCGAGCTTATTAAAAATTGTTTGTTTTCTGCAGACTTGCAGATTTGTTGATTAAATAGTTATAGTATATTTGTTCGTGTTTATTATTTTGATCTATATATTATGCTTTAGTATAAAGCGTTTTCTACGTGGGCTTTGACTTGACAAATCTCAAGTTTTGGAATTAAATTCAAAAAAAAAGTGGATACCAGCCGTAACAAACCCGAAATTGAGTTTCGTAATATTATTTTTCGAGTTTAATCTAATAATATTGTTACATAGCTATCATAATTATTGAGAAGCGAATTTTTATGCAAATGCATAATCTTCTACAATTCAACTATAATTATTTTGATTCAAAATGTATAAGTTTTGTAATGTGTAGATTATACAAATAATTTTTTTTATTTTTGCATATTTGAGTAATAATGACTATACATTGCACGTTTCTATATAATTGCATTAAAGTTGCATTTCTTATAAATAGTTAATGATTTTTTTTCTCTAATTTATACAATTTATTTTTTTAAGAAGTTTTTCAAAATAAAAATCCATGTTACGTGACAATCATAGAAATTCCAATTTGAAAATCTAAAATCACATTTATAACTTAATGTTGGTACTTGTGCCCAAAATTCAAATTACATTTTTCGTTATTACTTTTGCATTTGTTTAATTAAACTGTAGGCATAATAGTTTGTACACATCTGTAAGCAAAAGTATATTGATATTTAATTGTATTTTTTTTCACATAATATATTTTGTAAATTTTTTTAACACACAATTTTTCTTAATATTTGAGTGCATAAATATGTGCATATTTAACAATTATTTTTTCATAATAATCCGGGTCTTAATAATTATTAATAAATATGTAATAATGTAGGTTAGGTTACATTATTGGACCACGTACGGTTCTAAACACTTAAATCAGCAGACAATTATCGCGATTACAAACGATATACAAACGACATAAGGATGCATACGATTAAATAATTATTATCATTTTAATAAAAATATCAAAATATCATTATACCATGGAGTGGAATAAACAAAAAAAACATAAATGCCTAAAAAATATAATTATAGGGTAACGTGGGCAATGATCCAGCGATTCTTTGCATTTTAGAATGTGTGTACAACTGTTGTAGGTACATATTATTATTACTATGTATGTACATTTCACACGATCGAACCGTGTTTCAATAACAACTCGTATTTATTCATAATATTATAAGGCGGTATCCATTGAGAACCTATTTCTATGAACAAATAAATAGTGAAAACCAGTAACGAAGATATTCTAAGTAGTTACTGAAAATCTTATAAGTAGAAAAGGGGGAAAATATTCTTAAAATAATATATAATATCACTAACTGAATAACTTGGCTTTGCTCACGTGTTAAAATAAAATAAAAAAAAAAATAAAAAATATGACACTAAGGAAAGTATTTAGAATAACTTTGTGAAAAAAAAATTTTAAATAGTTCAATAGTATCGTCAGAAAATCGGAACATAAAAAAGGTCTGTTCTTTTGTATAAGGATAAGGATGATGTGCAATTTTAGTGCGAAATCGTCAAAATATTATGTGAAAAATTACCTATATTTAAACAGTGATTGAAATACGACTTTTAATGTTAATAATAATAATATTATAGTAAGTACTTGCACGTTTGCTATGAGTCAGACAATCGCTTAAGTCATTAAACTTCTTTGTGCTTCTTTGCCTCTGAACACTATTAATTATATTGAAACGTTATTATCGTATTCACATTCACTTATTAAAATCGAGTTGATATTTTAACACGATATTAAATATTGAGATATTACAAATTTTGTAATTTGATGAGACGTTATTATAATTGTTTGATGTTTCATTATGCTTTGTGTCTTAAAAGCAGAATGCCTAAAAAAAAACCGATCGAACACTGCGATGCTGTATATTTTTATTATTTTTTTTTTTTACCATTTCGTTTAGCACGCTTAAGTAAATATTATCATATTTACGGAAGATGAAAACAAATAAAATAAAATAAATATGAAAACGTTTGCACGCATACTTACTTAAACAATGCACTTTTTGTTTTTGTAACTAGTTAGATAACTTGTTAAAAACGATCACAACCTTTTAACTTTACTTTGAACTTTCATCCAGCCATTTATGTCATTATAATATATATATAAATATACATATAAATAGTACAGTTTATATGTATACCTATACAATATACATATATTATCATTATATAGATGGTAAGTAAATGGGAAATTTCTAATCGTCGTAAATTTCTTGAAAAGTATTCATAATAAAAATTTAGAATATAAACCTATATAAATAAATTGAGTCAAACTAATAAAAATAATTTTACATTTTTCCTTTGTCGATGTGGCAATATCTAATACCAATAAATAAATTCTCAAGTTGTATTTAAAAAAAAAAAAATATTTTTTTTATTACATACATTTCTGGAAATTTATCAAAATTTAATTTATGAAATTTTAAATCACTATAGATCGTAGATGTCGTCTTCGAACATATTATTAATATTATTATTATTAAGTATTGTTTCCGTTTGGCTAATGGGTGACTATTATTATATGATGGATGATAACGATAAGTATTTGTACTAGTTGTACAAAACACCTATAGGTCAGGAGTGGCCAAACTTTTTGTTTTTGATTAGGATCTACTGAAAATATATTTTACCATTGAAAATCGACTCACGTAATAACTATGTATATTTTATTAAATATTGCAAGTTTTTATGACTAATATTGAAACATTATAATATTTTAAACATAATAATAATACGATTAAAGCGTTAAGTTATCTAAAAAGGAGTGTTTTACATCAAATTTCTAAATTATTTCAAAATGAATTAACATTTTGCTATTGTCGATGAATCGTGTTACCGCATGTCGTTGGCGCAGTTGATTGTAATCTAAGGAATAGTTGCCAACAACTGCTAAACGAAAGCGCAGCTCTATGTGATCATCAGAAAGTGTAGTTATCGGCACTCAGTTTTTAGGTAACTTTCACGTGATAACACACAATCAGGTTAATCTGAAATTTGTATGCCGTTACTGTATCTACTAAATTTTCAATAATAATAGTGACCGAGTCGACCTTAAAATCATCCAGGATCGACCAATCGACCACCGTCTACCGTTTATACACCCCCTGCTGCGGTAGTCGGTCAAAAAGTCCATTTTTAAAAAATGCAACCGATGTTACCGTTGAACAAAAAGTCCAAGTATATTTTTATTGTCAGATTAAAAGCCCGAAAATATAAATTATTATTTATCAAAGAAAATGTTTTTTTTTCTTATTCAACAATTGATTTTATAATTATTTATTATGCCTATAAAATTACGATTTTCAAGTACTAATATAATATTTATAAACTATAGGCATAAAAACCAATTACATTTTTTTAAATTTTAATTTTGTGAATAGAATATTTTGTATTTTTGAACTTTTTGTTTGACATTAAAAGGATGATTCCGGACATTTTATCTGACTTTTTTCAAAATGGACTTTTCGTCCGGGATTCCCCTGCTATGTAGGCACTATTCGACGCTATGCATATTATAACTATAGTTTTGATGTTTATGCACTACAAAATAGTTAAATATACATGAAAAATTGAAAAATATGCATTAAACATTTTTTTATACTTAAATTATTTAATGAAAATTTAAGAAGATGTTTAAAAAATAAATGAATAAAATTACTACTTTAGGATCACTATAATATTATGCACTAACAAATGAATAAATATGTATGCACTTATGCACATGATAAAACAGCTAAATATGCATAAAAAAATTGAAAAATATATGTTAAACATTTTTTTATACTTTAGTTATTTAATAAATATTTATATGAGAAGGTGTTTAAAAAACAAAAAAATTAAATTCTAATTAAAATAATATTGCGAGCGCATACAACAAGACAACTTAAAATGATAAAACATGCGAAATCATAAACATCTTCTTAACCGGCCTAATTTTAACATTTTACTCAACTCTATCGTATTATATAAAACGACACTTAATAATATGATATTTAAGCGACATAATTATAAATTGTTTTTTGCTTTTCGGGCAACACTCGGCCTGGTGATACCTATATCTCATGAAACATGTTATAATATAATAACTAGAGCTTGGATTTGCATTGTTTTCCAAAGCTATAGATACGCGATGCTCGTTTTATAAAGTATACGTTTCGTATGTTTTTGATTCAAAAAAAAAATAGTTTATTTTGCAATTTGTTGATTTTTTAAAATTATTTTAGGGTTTTTAGGACATTTAACGCTAAAATCTTAGATTTTTACATTTTATTTTATGATTTTTATTTTAAAAAGTAACTTTGTAACGTGCTAATAAAGATTTTATGGAATCGGATATTATAGATCGTAATTTTTTGTTCGGTTTACGACATAAACATCGAGATTAAATTCCCGACTGAAAATTAAATGATAATAAACCTTTTTTTCAGATATCAAGCCCACGTAAAAGATTGAAAACGGTTGAGCCCTGCAAAACTTTTTATCACACTTAATTAGAAAATATTTAAAATTAAAATTTTAAGCGCATCATTTTCAACGTTTAAAACATATTTGCATTTCTGGTGGTTCTTTAGGGCTACGCATTACCAGCCCTTATAATAGCGTTACAGCACTATAATTATGCGCAGCTAGGTCTCGGCGCGGAGACGGTCGTGCTTCGTGCTCGTGGGGAGGGAGACCGATGAGAAAAATATTCTCGTAGATCATTAACGATCGCCCGCCCGCCCTCTCCGTATCACACCCGCAGATGGTTTTCACGAGTCGTGACATCATTTCCGGCCGTAATATGACATGACGTCACCGGGTCAATATCTGTCGATTAGAGTGCGGAGCTCGTATTGTGTGTCCGGAGGTGACAATGCCGGTTATAGTGTCGAGTTATTGCCCGCGCGCGTGTGCGGCGTCCGTTAGGTATTATCGTATTATTATTATTATTGCGCACGCACTGGCGACGCGATGACGACGGCGCGTTTAATTATTATCGGAGGCGTATTTTTCAATTTAAAATAATAAAAAATAATAATATATGCCACGCGGTCGTGGTGGCGGTTGGTGGTGGTGGTGGTCGTCGTGACCTAATACAATAGTCGTACGGTGTAACAGTGTATAGTACATCCATACCTCGTTATTAGGGTCCGGATTTTTATGAATTTACATATTTGTAATGAGTGTATGGAGTTCGGCGGGAGTAAGAAATGTGAACGATTTGTGTAGCAGAGAATCTATGGAAAAAAGTTTATTTGGCGTAATAAAGCATATTTTGGTACACAATAGTTATTTTATTTATATTTCACTATAAAAACTAGATTTATGAGTTCATGAAGAAGTATCGTGGAGAAATATTTTATTTCCTGTATTTTATATTTTTGGATAATTTATATTAAAACTATATCTTGCTTATCGAAACACAGTAATCGACAACAATGAAGACCAGTTATATTTAAATTTCCTTCATACATTTATATTTTTAGCATGTTTATTATTATTATTATCGTGATGTTTAGTCATATATTGGATAAACCTCGTGTTATCGTACATTTAGTTGGTATTTAATCGCCATGCAGTAGTCGCCAGTCGGTGATCGCCTAAAAATATAATTTCGTAATCCGCATTCCGTATACAAACGAATTTCTTTGATAATTTTTCGTACACTCGTAAATTTTAAAATGCCGAAAAGTCGTAGTAATATTCAAACACTAACAATGGATTGCATTGTATAATAAAACAGACCACACAATTTTTACTACGGACGGTTTTGTAGTGTTTTGTCAATTGTGTGACAAAAAAATTTCAAATACAACAACACGTTGATACCACTCTGCATAAAAGTGCTTTAAACCGTAGAGCAAATGATAACAAAAAAACAATTATTTGTATTGGACGCAAAACCCAAATCTGGTAACATTTTTAATGAGGATCTTTGTTCAGCTTTGATAGTCGCTAATATACCATGGAATAAACTTAAAATTCCAGAATTCAAGAATTTTATGGAGAAGTACACATGTAAGCAAATTCCCGATGAAAGTACACTTAGAAAAAATTATCTTGGTCTATGTCACAATAATGTTATAATTGCAATCTGAGAAATTATTGGAAATTCAGATATTTGGATTGCTGTTAACGAAACAACTGGTACAAATGGCCGATATATAGCAAATTTATTAGTTGGCGTTTTAGAATGTGATACACCAAGTCAACCCTATCTATTAGCATGTAAAGAACTTCCAAAAACAAATCACTCTACCGTATCTCGTTTTATTAACGATAGTTTAAAAATATTATGGCCCGCTGGGGGAAACGATGAAAACCTAAGATTGTTTTTATCAGATGCAGCGCCATATATGGTTAAAACTGGAGATGCATTAAAAGTGTTTTACCAAAATATCATCCATGTAACATGCGTAGCACATATGTTAAACAGAGTAGCAGAAAAGGTAAGAGATTTATTCCCCGATGTAAATAAACTAATTAACAATGAAAAGAAATCTTTTTTTAAAGTCACCTTCTCATATTCAACTATATAAAGAAATGCTACCTGGTTTACCATTACCCCCGGAACCAGTTATTACAAGATGGGGAGCATGGATAGAGGCAGTTATATTTAATGCAAATAACTATGAAGGTATTAAAAGTGTAATAGAAAAATTAGATAATGATTTTTCAGCAAGTGTAGAAAATTGTAAAAAAATGTTCAATTTACTACAGTGAAAAATGATTTAACATTTATAAAAATTAACTTTTCTGGACTTCGGGCTATCACAAACTTAGAAGATATTAAATTGACTTTACTACAACCGTTAGAGATTACGAAAAATATAATTTCCGAACTATCAAATATACAAGGTGATAAAGGTTCTATTATAAAAAATTAAATATCTCAGTTGTATCAAAAAAATAAAGGATTTCAAGTACTAGAACAAATCGGACTAATTATATCAAGAAACAATGAAATACAGATCTCAGAAAATTTCAATCCTTGCTCTGTGGCCAATATGAAATATACATCGTTGACGTCAGTAGATGTGGAAAGATCCTTCAGTCTATATAAACATATATTAAGTGATGGAAGAATAAATATGACACCTGAACATATGGAAGAATATATTATTGTTAACTCTTTTTATAAAAAGTAAATATCGATTCATATCTATTAATCAACATTTTTTTATTTGTTTAAATTGTTTTTTTTTTATAAATCGTTTTCACTGTATATATATTTTTTTCATAAATATTTACCAAAGATATACATATACATATATATTTTGTAATGTAAAAGAATATAATACATTTTTATTATTATTTTTAACTAAAGTGCACTTTATTCATTTAATGTAATTTTTTAACATTTATTGTTCTTTAATTAATGTTGAAAGTTGATGTCGCAGAGTCGGTAATAAACAAATTAAGTTTGTTTAATTAAGTTGTATTAATATATAAGGAAAAAATTTAAAAAAAATTATAAATGCATATATTTTGGATAAGAGTATATTTTTGCATATTTTTAAAAAAATAAGAGCATATCAAGTGCATATTTAAAGGTTTTTTGATGCATAAATGCATACTTTTTTAAGGTTTTTGAGTGCACACAAATCCGGATCCTACTTATTATATATAAACGAGAGTGTCCCAAGTGACTGATTCGTAATCAACGGAGAGCCCCAAACTTATTCGAGTTATCGATTTTAAATTTTGATGGTAGATTAATATTTCACCGTGCACTAAAAAAGAGTTTTCAAAATTTACATTTTATAGTGGTGATCACTTTAGGATTTTGAGATTCTCAATGGAAATCGAAAATTATTTTTGTTTATTAATAATTGCCATTGGATGTAATTTACAGATTATAATAGTAATAGTAGAAATAAATTGTATAGAAATCAGTATTTTATTTTGTATATAAAATATAATTACCATTGATTAATCGGGCAGACGTGGTAAATGCATGCATCAAATCGTAGCGTTTACGGACATGAAATAATAAATTATGTCTCAAATTATATCGTATGAGAGTTGAATATATATTGTCATTTTTTAAGGACAAATTTAAGATTGCCATTGATTAAAGTTAGTACATCTATATATATATATATATATATAAAAATGAATGTTTGTTTGTATGTCTTTTATGCACTATAATCAAACAAAAAAACAGGGGTGAACTAGTGCTTAGTGAATCACTCTGTATTCCTTTTTTTACCACGATCACTATTGTATATTATTGAAAGCGTATAATTTTTATAGTAAAAAATTGATGCATTCAGTAAAACGAGGAAAGGGTGGCAAAATAATAAAACAGAACAAGCGCCACGGGACGAGAAAATCTCGAATATTATGTGTGTATGTGGAGGGGTACACAGCTCGGGTATTATTGTTTTAATTGTATTTTATGTTTTTTAAGCAATTGATTACGGACGAAAAAAAATTTATAACTCGACAAAACATTTATCGCAAACATCGCCATGGATATTTAGTGACGGGAAAGGGGTTGCATATTGGTAGTCGTGTTGGCGAGCTTCCCATACGTCTGCGCGTATACATTATATTATCCCATACTTGGTAGTATTTTTTATTTTTATATGACACATATTATATGTATATACCTTAATGGTATTTTTTTATATCTCACTTAGGGTCTCCACAATATTTGACCACGTTATTCACTCGTATATCTGAACGCGAAATTTTTGAAGTGAATACGTTAGACGATTTTTGGGGCACTTGTTTGTAGCAAAAAAAAAAAAATCACTAAACAAAGAACCATTCCGTATATTCGGCTTAAAGTTTAGTCGCATAAAAAGCAGTTTACCAATCGCGCTTAAAATGACCTTTTCATATACCAATTGCGCTTGTTAATTTACGAATTTAAATTATGGACTGTATGGGTATTTCAGTTATAAGAATATTTAGACTGGAGTTATTACATAAAATATTTCTTTTTATTTACGCGGCGATTGGTAGTCGAACGCATACTAACGTTAGATTAGTTATCCTATTACACTACACAGCGCTCCTTGAGAGCGATAATACGTGACAAATAATCTGGTTTACAAATAAGCAGATTGTAAATAAAATATACGCGTCAATATGTCGCCCGCCTTGAGACATTTAAATAATTTTCAACATAAACTTTTTTTTAAAAAAAAATATTAATATTATAAATTATAAAACAAATTACAAATAATGAATTACTATAAGATAAGAAAATTTATTTAAAATAAATGTAGAAAACAAAGAATTTTTTTTATATTTTTTTTATAGTTAAATTAAAAAAAAAACATGTGTTTTATTTTATTGAATTCCGAAAGTTACCTTCGAAAGGAAGTGGACATCATTTTTGCACAGACCTTTTTTTACTTCCTTCCCGCGGCTCAAAACAGTTGCCACACGAATGAGACCGTTAGTTCCAGTCTGCTCACGTACTACGTGGCCCAGGAACTACGGCAAAGAAGGTACATTATCTTCCTTAATTAGCACCAAAGTATCAACGCTTAAAGTTGGGCCTTTATTTGACAACCATTTTTTTCTGGTCTGGAATTGGGATAAGTATTCATCATTCCAATGTTTTCAAAGACACTGCGTAAGTCGAGTCACACGCTGCCACATTTTTAAGCAATTATCAGGTACAAACGATAAGTCATATGCTCTAAAAGTTTTTATTGGCCCCGACGAAATTAATGGCGTTGTCACTATGTATATCAGAACATACACCACGACGACCAATAAATCATTTTAACGCGTTCAAAAATGCATCGCTGGTCAAATCACTTACAAGTTACATGTGGACAGCATGAGTACTAAAACAAACGAAGACGCAAATGTAGCCCTTAATCACTGCCACTCTTTTTTTAAAACTGGTCTTGATGGCGATTGGACCGGCAAAAACCACTTAACATTTTTTAAAGGTTCGACATGGTTCTAAGACTTCTACCGGAAAATGTCCTATTATGAGTTCCACTATAGGAGTCTAACACACTTAATGCATTTTTGAAATATATATCTTGCAGTATTTCAACCGTCTATTATCGAATACTTCAATCGTGTATTGGCTAACATAGCTTGAGGACCGGCGTGCAACAATTTTTCATGTTCATTTTACAATATTAAATTTGCAATAGCGTTATTTTGAGATATTAAAATAGGATTACGCTAAAATTGGTTTAAATAGAGTATTTTTTTAATCGACCACAGACTCTCTTAATTCCATTTTCTAAAAAAGGTTGAAAATTTCTCAATTTACTGTTGTTGGCAGAATAGAATTATTTATTAAACTAGTTATTTTACTAGACCAGTAGTATGATTGTATTATTTTGATAACAATAATTTTGGCTTCTCGTAGTTCCTCGGGTTGAATAGGACTAACAATTTTAAATTTTTTGACAAGAATTTTAATAAAACGTAAATCATAGGAAAACACTCGTAATAATTTATTCCTCGATGAATAAGTTTTAATTAAATTTTCATTTATGGGATCAATCAATTTAATGATTTTTCTTTAGCTTCTGGTATTATACCGACGCTAAGGTTGATTTTGGATTTTGGCCACCTTTTGGAATTATCGGCGAGCCAATGAAGGCCCTCTCACTATGAATCATTGTTTATTATTTGATTGGCACCACAACCGCGAGTTATTAAATCGGCTGGATTATCTTGAGTGCTCACGTGATTCCATTCATTTAACCTCACCATATCCTGTATTTCACTTACTTAGTGAGCCGTGAAGGTTTTCCACTTCGACGACGGAGAATTAATCCAAGATAATATTATAGATGAGTTCATTCAAAAGTATTTATTTTTTATATTTAATTTTAATTTCGATAAAACTTTATTTGCTAAGTGTGCGAGTATTACGGCAGCACATAGTTCAAGACGAGGTAGTGATCTTATTTTTAAAGGTATTATTTTTGATTTTTCGCAAATAAATTTGGTGACGTGTACATTATTTTTATTAGAACAACGAATGTATAAACATACCTCATATGCTAAAAAGCTAGCGTCTGCAAAACCGTGTTTTTATATTTCATAGTCAGTTTCGATATTGAGATATCCAGGTATTTTTAATTCACGTAAATAATTTAAAGAACTTAAATAACTTTTCTATTCTTTTTGAACTTCAATAGGTACAGGCTTATCTCAATATTTATCTCATAATTTCTGCATTAATATTTTTGCGCATATTATTATAGGACCAACGAGTCCTAGCTGGTCAAACAATGAAGCAATTTGCAATAATATATTTCTTTTGGTAACTGGTAGGTCGTTGAGCGTTGTTATTTCAATTTTATATTTAAAAACGTCACGTTCCAAACACCTTAATAAATCAAAAATTTTAGTCATTTTATTTTCAAGCTCCATTATGGTCATTGATTTATTTCCTATTATTGGCATATCGGTGAGTAGCTCGAAACTATTTGACATCCATTTTTTTAATGAAAAACCACCCCGGAGCATAACTTCAATTAAAAAATTATGTAATCTTAACGCGTATGATTGGTATTCGAACCATCCAAATAATCGTCTATGTAAAAATCGGTTTTAATGACGTCGCAGACGTCAGGACATATGTGGTATTCTTTCTCGGCTAATTTAGCTAAGCACCTGGTCGCCAAAAATGAAGCTGGTACCATTCCGTACGTTACCGTGTTCAGCCTATAAGTACGAAGTGGTTTTTTAGAATTTGCACACCAAATAATTGTTTGATAGTTATGTTGTTGTGGATTCGCCCATATTTAGAGGTACTTTTTTGGTACATCTGCGGATAATGCGAAATTCTGTTTTCTAAAACGAACCAAAATAGTAATTTATTAATTCTTCATGTTTATTCGGACCCTTTAACAATGTATCATTTAAACTGCATGATCTATCAATTACCACACGCAATGTAGTAGTAGTAATATTTATATTTATCACAGCATGATGCGGTAGAAAATAGTCATTTATGCCATTTTTGTTATCTTCGTTATCTACGATGACTTCCAAATAAATTAATTCAATATATTCTTCCATAAATTTAACATATTCTAGTTTTAATCTAGGGTTGAATTTAAATCGTTTTTCCGAGGAAAGAAACCATCGTAGAGCAGTAGGGTAAGAATTGCCTATTTATTTTACTTCAGTTTTAAATGGTAATTTTATAATAAATTTACTGCCTGAGTCTTGGCGAACTGGCTTTGGCGATTTTGATTAAAATACAATTGGCAGGCTTTCCTTTCCATTGTATAATTATTTGTATCATTTTATACAGTTTCTAAACGCCAAAATTTCGACATTTGATCTTCCAAATTATTTATTACGATTTGGCTCATTAACGTAATATTTGCATAAGCATACTGATCGATATTTTTATTTGATTTTAGTATAGGACCAGCAACTATCCATTTTAACCTCGTCTTTTATATAATTGGTCCGTTACTAGTTGATTTAATTTGCCTGGGACACATTAAGTTAAAAAATAATTCAACACGTATATATATATTATTTTTCAATAATAGATATGATTGTTAAATATGCTCTATTTAAAATATATTTATCTTTTTCTGTACTATTTATAACAATATACTTGCTAGTCTATGTTTCGATTATTGCTTTTCAAAAGACAAAAATATTTGGATAGGGAGAATAAAAGTTTAAAGGATATGAAGTGTGAAAAGTTTCACATGCATTAGTTGTATGCTCAGAACTTATTGAATTAAATGCCCACAGTATCAGAGGAAATGTAGAATTAGATGAAATATAGTTTTTAATAATGTAGTTAGTGAGTTTGGTTAAATTAGAATTCATTAGCTAAATTGTCATTATTTCTTCTACAAACACATCTTCCTCTTCTTTGTGTGGAAAATATGGCAAACTAAAAATTAAATACAGCCATTTTTCTACTTGAGAATTAGGATTTTTATACTCTGTAGTCCACAATATTGAATATTCCTCCACCAAGCTTTTGAAAAATGAAATATACATCCCACTAGAAGTATTAAAGGTCGGGCTTGTTTAGCTGCAAAATGTATAGCTTCTTCAAAATCGGCAACGATTGTTTTTAGATTAAAATCAAAATTGAACGCTACACATTTACTAATCAAAACTCAAAATAATATTTGTATGTACTTGATAGCTTGTTTTGTAGTAAAGAAAATATTAGTAGAATATAGAACCCATTTTTCAAACCATGTAAAGTAAAAAGTTGATAAAAGTATTTAGAACAAAATTTATAAAAGTCCTATCGATAAATATTTTGTCACAATTACATAAAAATTTTAAATTTGTTTTGTAGAAAAACATGTTATATTCAACATATTGTCGTTTATGAGCAATAAATTCTCACCCTTGTATGTATTCGTATCCAAATTATTTAATGCTTTATACACTTCGATTACATTTTTCAGTAATAGTGGTAATGTTTTTCTACGAGTACGATAAACGCTTCGTCGTGTAAAATGCACATTATTAAATGTCAAATTTAATGCATTTGATTGCACTTCATTCCGAATTAATTTTAGTGGTCGTGTTGTCACTTGTACTATTGCTTTTCTTTTTAACAACGTGTCTATTAATATTAACACACGCTTCGTGATTAGTTATAATTAAAATTAGATTTTAAAAGCAACGTTTCACTTATCTACATAAAAAAATCGAAGTACACGATTTAACTGTACACATTCACTTAATTCCATTTTTTCATATAGTACGTTTTCGAAACTTAAAATGATCGAGAACTAACAATGGATTACCTTTTTCACTAAGAGCTTGTTCAAAAAAATCCATATTGTAATGTTAAACCACTCAGACTAATACTAAACAATACAATTAACAAGATATAAGTATCGGGTATCATCAATGTATTATCCTTTATACAGTATATCGTGTGCAACGAAACAATTAGGCTGATAAAATATATCCAATGATAATAAAAACTTGTTTTCGTCTATCGCTCAAATATATACTTACATGTTCCAATGTGCATAATAATAATAATAATAACGTTTCATAAAATTCTCGATAATGATATAAAATATATTATAACCAGTCACTTTAACCAGTAATCAATTGATCAATAAATAAGTTTTTAATTTTTAAGCATTTTAGTGTGTAGATTATTTATATTGGTGTTGATGAGATTAGATCGAATGAAAATATTTTCGTATATTGACCGTAAAATATAAAGAGCGCAATTTTACTTATTATATATCACATATAAATGATATTATTATCGTTGCATAATATAAATCGAATATTGTATTATTCTGATGTAGAACTACTAAATATATCTATTTGTGATAAACAAAAATGTGACTTATCATCGTCTAATTATGTCCTACTTTTACAGTGTTTACTTTATACATCGAACGAGAATATCTAATTTATTAATCTTATTACTAAGGCAAGGATTTCGATGTATTTTGTATTTTTTCCAAACGACGCTCGTTTTACTTTGCATGTAATTTTGTATTAGAATAATGAGTTTTTACTTTACATTTTTTGACGATTTTAAATTTAAAATGTATAATGTAATAGTTTATAAATTATTAAGAGTAAAAAAAATTGTAATGCATTTTTTTATTGCATTATTTAGAACTTTTATTGCATAAAAGCATCTTTTTTAGAGCATTTAAGCCCCAGCCTTAACTATTACAATATAACTCACTGCCTAAATATTCTCACCCTTGTTTTTTTCCGCTCTGTGCCGTGTTTAAATATAGACATTTAAGATAATTCGAAATGAAAAAAAATATGACAAGCATTCTCATTTAATCCGTTATTACACCTGCAGTTACTTATAAGCTCAATTCATACGCACTGTACGCATGGGAAGAAATGGAATTTTAGAAACTTCCAATTAAAAGATTATTTATACACATTTTTATTTTTTGAAAATCGTTTTACCACCAGAATATAAATACATATTTTTTTTTTTTTGAAGCGACTCTCTATTTTTTACTGTATAGGTATAATATGTGTATGGTTGAAACGTTGAATACTTGTTACGGGCTACGATTACTAAAAGCCGCATTACTGATATTATATTATATTTATTAAATGTAGAAATACGCATAAGGTCATTTCGAATGACAAGTTAAATAGCTAGTTACCTAGTGTAATCTTAAATGTTACATACATGTATATGAATATAAATTAACTGGAGGAGATCCGCTCTGTAATTCCTTGAAACGCTATATGTAGGTACTGGCTACGCCCTAATATTAATTAGAATTAGCATTTCGATTCGTACTGCAGCTGCAAGAAGCGACAACAACAACTACAAGGCCGCTGGACGAGCTTATTATGGAAATCAGAAGGGTAAGACCATATAAAAGGGAGCCAAATGACAGATAAGGCTGATGTACCACAGCCGCTGAGTCCAAGGCACCTCCACGTCAAATCAAACCTACACACATACTCACATTTTTACTTGAAAAATTATACGTATTCATATTGATGTTAATAAATAGATATTTAGTTATTATTTGCATACGTTTATTTATAAAATCATCATCGTAAGGACCTCTGGTAGATCGCATGTACCATGCTATTGAATATTTATTAGTTTTATTCCTTTGTCCTCCTTGAACTTAAAAGCACAAGACTGATTTTTGTAATTTTGTAGTGGAATTAAGGCGCATAACTAAAAATGTTATTACTAGGTACAATATTATTTATAATTATGTTAAAATGCACGATGAATATCAAGCAAAATTTTACTTAAAACTTCAAATCAAATGGACAAAAAAAACTACGAATTTCAGCTCCAAAATCGTCTTCAATATTAAAACATGTACCTATACAGAAAATAGTCCAAATTGTACTACTTAAAAACAGGTCTTCAAATTTCAAATTTAATTTCAAAATACTCATAATAATATCACTGTAAATGCTAAGTAACTACGGTTTTAATAAAATTAACTTTATATTTATTTTAGTAAAATTTATTTGCGCATATGGGATGTTTATTTTTGCGCTTTTGGGTTGTGTTTGTGTCATTTTTTGCGCTTATAACTGTAGTGTTGAGCAAATATAATTAAATATTTATCTAAATAAAAATAAAGGTAATCGAGTATAGTCTTATTTAGATAAAAATAATATTTCAGTAAAATAAAAAGATAATTTTATTTTCTATTAAATATTGATTTATAATTATACATAAATCAATACAATACTTGAAGGGCTTATTGGACCTGTAAAATAAAAAAATGTCATTTATTAGAACAAGAACTCATTTATCTAGACGACTTAGTTATGACGACGCGATTATCTATCTAAGACAACATGCCATATAAACATTTTTTTAATTTATCTAGATAAGATAAAATATAATTAATTATTTATCTAGGTAATTTGACTAGATAAACTTATCTTATTATGCTCAACACTGCAGTTACGAGGTACAGCCAAACGTTAACATTTTGAGAATATTTTTTTATTATTCGCAGTATAATGACGATGTGCAAAAGGCATGGTATATAGTTGGTACCTACGTGTGCAGGTAAAGCCATGTGCGCATATATCACGTTTGTACCGCTGCCGTCGCTGGTACAGTCACTGGTGGTACCATTAGTTTATAAACAGCTAATACACACGCCACCACCGTACAACTATTTCAAGTGTTTAATAATTCCATTTTCAAATTGTTCGATTCTCATTCGCCCGTTTCACCGTGGCGGCACCGTGACGGCATCGTTCCCTGTCCAATTAACATTACAACGTCAGACCTAATAACAATAATGTTATAACAATATTATAATATATGTAGGTAGGTACGATGGAGGAATGTGAGGAAAAAAATTATTGCAAGAACTACCAATGGAATTTAAAAACGATTTAACGATTCATAAAGTTTCAAGTGTCTTGTTAATCATGTCTGTGTGCCCGCTGATTACAGCAGTTGTAGTTATTATTATAATAATAATATTGTTCCGACAAATCGAGTCGTCATTGCTTAATTGTAAATGTGTTTCGTTGCATTTTTTACAATCTTTAAGAAAACGACAGGTAACGTACACTTCGACGTTCAGAAATCATTATAATAATATTTTATATTGTATTTAATCGACGAACGGCAATAATATGTTTTACTTTTTTCGAAATAAAGTCACTCAGAATTTCGAAATAAACGAATAAAAAAAAAACTGTAGTTATATACCTTCAAATGTTAAACTGCAACTGCAGACTTCGTTCATAGTCTGAATGTATTGTTCTGAATTCAGATCTACGGACAAATTGAATACACTATGAAATTTGGTCTTTTCGTTGATTTTTTTAGCTGATGAAAGCAAGACCTTATAGAAAATATTTTAAAATAAATTATTTTTAAAGTTGATCCGATTCTCCGGCGTTGAAAATTTGAGATTTAATACGGAACATTATATATAATACGTCTCCGACATTTGACTTTTTTTCTTCTTCAAATTTAAATAATATACCGTACACCGCATAACCAATATTAAGATTTACTAAATAATTATCTAGATAAAAAATTACTCATTTATAGTCTTAGCTAGATAATTATTGTGTCATTTATCTATCGTTTACCTTAGATGACACATTTACTTAGTCAGATAAATTTTATTTATATCATATTCATTTTTCAAGAATAATATTCATTATTTTTATTAAAATTATTTTATCAGAAAACTATCCAATTAGTGCATATACACATAATATTATCATATTCCCATGTTCTACAAGCAAATTTTATAAAGTTGATATTTTAAGACTCTCCTACTCTTTGACTCAAAAAAACATTTGTTACTGTATGTACCTATTAACTATTAGTGACTCTATGTTCATGTTGGTAAAGAAATAAACTTGATTTTTAAATATAATAAAAATTAGTTTTATCTATCGTATTATCTAAATAAAAGTTAGATTATCTTTATCTAATCTAAATAAATGTAAAATGTATTTATCTTTATCTGAGTCTAGATAAATGTTTATAAAACTATCTGTATCTTATCTAGATGAAATTTGTGTCATCTATTCTCAACATTGCGAATACCTTTAACCCCCGGCTAACACGTTGTGTTTATCTAAGACCCGAGAATAACAAGAATATTATTCTTTTTTACAAATTAAATATTTTTCTGTAGATTTTATTTTTTTACAAAGTCTGTCTTTATGTAAGTACAACATTTGAAACGGTTATAAAACGTGATTGCTAAACACAGATTTAAAAACAAAAATGGATAGAAAATTGCAGTTTATAAGACTAACGAAAAACTGCATTATTTCAAATAATACAATCAAACATAATAGAACAATAAATTAATGTAAAAAAAAACAATGCAAAATATCCCATATAGAAATTAATAATAAATATTTTACGTATACAATAAAACCCTAATATCGGTAACTTGAAATGTTATATTTTAGTAATAAAAATGGTACCTGACGATAAAATGATCGAACAAATAATACTTTTTACCCAAGAAATTAATTTGTATTACTGTTTGTAATGAAATGGAATATAACAAACAAAATGTTTAAATTAATCACAAGCCAATGGGCCGTTATTGGCTTTTAGGGCGTAGTCTCAAATATTAATACAAAACTGAATTTTTTTTATAGAATATATTATGTTATATTATATTAGGTTTTTTTTTTAAACAATAGTGGTCCGCTGCATAAAAATGTTAGGTTGGATCGGATACCAATTTCAACACTATGTGATAATTTTTCTGCTTTTCTCAAGTCTGAAAAATGTTGATTTAAATAGGTACCAACTACAACTATTGTTGGATTTTTAACTATCTAGTTCTATCTCTCGAAAACTTACTCTTATTTGTTTTTGTTGATTTCATTTTGACGAGCATAACAAGTTTAGGCAGTATAAAAAAATTTACCAACAAATTGTTAACATATTTTGGGAGCATTTATGAGAAATACGTTTGCAGGTCACAAAACTGTAATTATTAATCTAAAGTCTTGTATAATTCAATCTAATAAGTACTGATAATTCTGATCTGTAGACCATGTCTTAATTATTGAATAATACCTAAAATAAATAAAAAAGCTAAGAGATTTAAAAAAAAAAATTACATACAAAAATTAAGATGTTATGTGGCAAACAATAAATAAAATACAAAAATGAAAACAGAACAACATTTAAAAAAATAAATAAATCTTTAATTATTTTTGAAAGACTATTGCGCCAACTTCCTCGTGGTGTTTTTCTAGATACTGAACGCTAATTGGCTGAGATTTATTATAATACACTAATATATGCAAAGAAACATATGTGCCCAAACTTTTTATTATGAACGGAAATATTACAACCAAACGTTGTATGGATTTATAGTGTTTTGTTTTTAGGTAAATTTGCCCAAACGTATTCCTCTCGTTTTGACTCTCTTGTACTTATCTCGAATTCTAGAAAGTAGCCCAAATGGTCTGAAGCTTATAACTTTTGTCAAATTAACGTATGAATAATAAAGATTTGTTTATTATATAATTAAATTTAAGAGTGTTCTGAAGTACAGTAAAAATATAAAAAAAAAATTATAAATAAATTAATTAAATTTAGGTAATAAAAAAGATAGCGAAGAGTATTTTGGGCAATACAATTAGAGAAGGAGCAGTGTGAAGTTGGCGCAAAGGTATAAAATATGGTCACGCCGTCGCGAGTTCGATCAACTAACAAATTCTTAAATTGTATTTACGACCACTTACAGTCTACAGACTACAGAGTAGTATAATTATTTTAACTACAATACATTTGTCCTGTACAATTTGAACAAGTTTGGGTCGAAGTAACTTTGGGGAAGTCAATATTAAGATAAGTTATAATTAAAGGAAGTTTAAGGCTTACAAAAAATATTTTTTTAAAACTGTCCCCGCCGCAGATTGCGATTGGATAATATATAATTTTATGTGTTGTATTATACAATATATTTTGCCATTTAAGTAAGTACCTACATATAGGTATGTAGGTATACATATTGATTCAAAATAGAAAAAAAATGTATAATACAAATTTTTTTTTTTTTGATTTAGAAACATCTAAAGTGGTTTGTACATTTTATAATTTTTTACAATATTTTAGGAGTGTTTTTTGCAGACAACTTCAGAAATTTATAAAAAATTAAAATATTTCTCAAGTATAGAGTTTTGCATTCACTAATGTTGTTCAAGCACTAAAATGTATTAAAAAAATGTCTACAAATTATATTTGTAAAAAAAGAATAGATTCTCATTTGAGTTTCTAAACTAGATCCCCTAAAACCTACCTAATTTATCATAAAAAATTATAAAATGTACAAATCATTTTAGATGTTTTCTAAATCAAAAAACTTTCGAATCATACTTTTTTCCTGTATTTTGAATATTTATGAGATAAAACGGCTGCAACATAAATTTTTAACCACTCTGTATATAATATTACACTATACAAATCAGTGGCACGGTGAACCTTTTTTTATAAACTATAAATATATTATACATATATGAATATATATTTTATTTATATTACTATATATTATACTAATATATTTCAGTACCTACTCACCCACCTTTTTCTCAAGCACACCGTCTTTAAATATTTAAAAAAAAAATCGAAGAAAACTAAAATCATTCGAGATTGAAGTACTTACTTACCCACTAATGTTTTACCAACTCCAACCTAGGGTTAGCAATTCATTTTAAATGGCTTTTCCCTCTTTTATGTTAAAATTGACTTTAGATTTGCCCTAAATGACAACTATTTTTTTATAACCTTATACATCCTATATTTGTAAGTAAAAAATATAAACATCATATGTCATTGACAGGTATTGATATTCACCGCATGCCCGATCCTTGGCATCGTTAAACCATCGTTTGCATTCGTTTGCTATCGTTTGCCATCGTTTGCCATTGTTTGAACCCCTTTCACTACTGATATACGAATTTTGTGCGCCCGACTCGTATACGATGCAATTATATAGGTAATCAATTTATCGTTATTTCACACGGTCTGCGTGAAAATAAAACGGAAAAATGGCATCCGATATTGTTTTTCCGCGCCCGTGAAATATGCATTTTAATCGATTAATGGGGTTTCATAAGGGGGAGGGGGTGAGGTAAGCTAAAGTTTTCTCGCGTTTGTAGGTGAATTTTCACGAACTTTCCGGCAAGTGTAATATAATAATATTATGATATATTAAAGTATAAAACACAACGCGCTGCGCGTGTAATCCGAAAGAAAAAAAAAGGGGGGGCTCGTAAGTCATAACAACGGTGAACCGCAGACCACACGCGCGCCACCCCAACTCATATTTTAGAATAAATTATTAGCGGTGGATTTTCTTGATTTTAAATGAAATTTTATTTCACGTTGTCCAATATATAAAAATATTACAAATTCATATACATAGTTACAAATGACAAAAATGAAAAATAAATTTCTTTATTATGTATTTATTTTTTTTAATTTATTATGCATTGTTATTATACAAAAATGTAATTTAAAACCATTAAAAATGATATGTTATGAAAAAAATGTACTTACATACGTAAAATCTTTATTTTCTTCTTCAATATCAGCACATAAATTATGAGTCCATTTGAATATAATACATACATTTTATCCGGTAATCAGTAAAAATGTCCAAAGAAAAAAAATAACACGGAATAAAAGAATAAAAATTTAAAATATATTAATTTATTATAGAAAAAAAATATATATAAAATCAAATTATAATTATTAATCATTGGTAACACTTCAAGCATAGAATAAAGCAAATAAGTTTAATTATCTACAAAATATATTCACATAAATGCTTCGTCATTCCAAGAAATATTGCAACCATTCATTGTTTTATAAAGTTTTAACATAATTTTATGTCATTAAAAAATAACATTTTACAAAATTAAGAGTAATATAAGCATTACAAACAATTTAAAAATAAATAGTAAAAGATAATATATTGAAAAAGTCAATTTTTTTAAAAAAATATATTGAGTATAAAGTTTTCTTAATACTCGTATTATTATTTTCATTTTTTTTCGTTGTATTTTTTCCAGGATTCATTTTATACACCTATCAATTGATTTCGAATAATTTTGATAATTTTTTTTTTTTTATTTGCACCATTTGTTTAAAACCATTTTGCCCCAATCGTATACTTACTTTTGATGGATATCAATAAGTGTTGCGTTTATTATATAAACAGGTAAAAATCCTTAGAATATCAGTATTATAATTAAATGTTAGATTTAAATTATCTTAAAATCCTTAAAATATGATGTTTTCATGTCGTTTAAAATAAGCAATATATTTTCTTAATATTCTTTTAGAATACCAGACATATGATGTTTAATGCCCATAAAAATGCAAATATTCTTTCAATATTTTGTAAAAAAAAAATTAAAATTACTCAGTTTAAATGTATTATTTTATTATCAAAATTAACTCGCATAGTGAATATTGTATTTGTTGATCAGCATTATTATAATACTGATATATGTAACACGTGCAGTATGGATGTGCAGACAAATAATAGGTAATATTTATATTATTATTTCTTTGAAAAAAACATTTATTAAATGTTCTCAAATATTCTCTAACCCCTAAATTTTAAATTTTGACCTAAGTGACAAATGTATTAATTTTACAATGTTGTACTTTTTTTTTTAATTTTTTTTTTTTTTGTCTGTCATAAAGTTTTAGGGTAATAAAAGTGCTCCGATTTTCTTCATCAGTGTCTTTTTTAATAGGCAAGTGAATGTAATTGGTACTTTAGGGAGTCATAAGTACAAAATTCCCAAAATTTTTTTAACATTCCAGGAAAAATAAAAAATAAATTTAAGGAAAAACGGGAATTTTTTCGCAAAGCAAATTTTTGACAAAATTTATTTTTATTTTTGATGTAACAAAAGAAAATAGAAAAAGAAATACATAACATTTTCACTGAATATTTATAAAAACATTTTATATGCACCATAAAATTTTAAAAATATTTTGCCTTTTTTGAGCTATTTATAAACATAATACATTTTTGGTTATTTTTAATTTTTTTTATAATTGCCGATAAAATTTTTTTCAGTCGGTCAAAAAATTTGAAAATGTAACATAATGTTCTTCATAACTTGTGTAAATGAAAATTAAAATAAAAATAAGCGTAAGTCTCTAATAGTTTTTTATAAGCAATTAAACTTCTAATTTTGACCGAAATTCATCATCGAACATTTGCAAATTGTTTTGTAGTTAAAAACTTATAAAATATTCAGTTTTTATAACTAAGAACTGAAAATTTAAAACAAGATTTATCGTATGTAGTTTATAGTGTAAGCAAAAAATCAAAAAAAAAACTATTAAAAAAAAAATTTTTTATAGGCATTTTAGGTTAAAATTTGGACGAAATTATATATTTAAATAAATAATAACGATGTTATTTATTTCGTTGTAATTTAAAAATGTTTTTCGTGGATCCTTGAACTTTTTAAAGAATATTATTATATTTTTTACATTCAATTAAATTTTTTAATGGTATGTTTTTTCAAAAATAATTTAACCTACTATGTTATTAATAGTAACAATATCATAAAATACACTTAGTTGTGTAGATTGACAGATCGTCTTAACTCAGAATCATTTATCGCATACAATGATATTATATTATTGAATTCAAATTTAACAAATTCATAACATTGACCCCACTCGACATCCACTGTACAGCAGAGCGATACCCACTAGCCGAACTTTTTTTTTCCTTTGATTCTACGTTTCACGAATTGTAAAAATATCTGACTCCCATTTATCATACACTAGAAACAAATATGTAAAATTATAAAAATCCGACCACTAACTATAATATCATATATTATAGTTAAACAACAAATATTTTCTAAGCTGATTTTTGAGAAAAATTAACGAAAAAAAAAGCAGTTAAATTTCGTAATTAATATCGTTCTATTTGTATATAATTATTGGAAAGATAAAATAAATTCATCGCCAATCCGAAGGATAATATAAAGAGACAATAATCTCGTCGGTATGTAATATTATTATTATTATTATTAATATTATATCACAAAATTGTATGGAAATAGTTTTTTTTTTTTTTTTTATTAACGCCATATTATTACAGTAGCTTATGATACAAGCGCGTGCGGTTGTGTAATTCTCCGAGAAAATGTTAAATGTTTGCAAACGACAACTATTTACTCGTAAGCATACACGCAAACGATGTTCGAAATTCCTATGCTATTATTGCATAATATTATAATATTATTATACGGTTCGTTGTACGCGAACGATTTAATATTAAGTAGGTATATAAAATTATATTTTATGTAATGATAAATATGATATTATGTACATAAGTACAAGGCGTAACAGAAAGTCCTGACAAATAAAAAATGAAAAATTGATACTAGTACGTATTGAATAAATTATGAGAACTGCATGAATTGATGGTATTTTATTAATCTAAAATTAATATAAGATTTTCCTTTTATGTAAAAATTACTTGCCTAATAAAATATTTTGAAAAAAATTATTATACGTTTTAATGTTTTGAATTAATTTAGTTAAAAAAAAATATTTAATATTTATAATTAATAAGTTATATTTATTGATATTTTAAAAAATTGTAAAAAATGAAAATACTTGGTTTAAATAAATGTTTAACTATCAACACGGTTTTAAAAATTAAATTTATAAATTACATGGCTATTTTGAATTTAAAAAAAAAATATGTTTTAATGTTTCTATTTTCGATATTAAAAAAATAAAAATAAAAATGTAATGCCGTATGAGTAGCAGAAACGTTTAAAAATAATATATTTAAATATATAATATATTTTTTAAATATTGATTAGAGCAAAAGTTATTTTATTTCTCAAATCATTCTACTGTTACACCTTGTACCTATACAGTGGACGGGACACCGTTTTTATACGAATAAAAAAATCTCTACGGGTAAAAAACTGGAATTTTTTGGTATTTACTCATAATCGTTTAAGAACTATTTAACATTTTTTTATAGACATTTTAAGTTCAAATTTGGACAAAGTCGGGTAGTATTTAACGTTTTTAGGTAACTGAAAATAATTAAAACATATTTTTATGTGCTGCTACAAATTTTCCTTTTTTCAAAAGAGAACTATCCTGTTTTACAACATTTTAATCTATTAAGCAGATTTTTAAAAAAAAAAAACATTTATCTTTAGAAAACCCAAATTATATCGAAATTTAAACTAGTAGCTTCTAAATTATTCACACTTATGTACGTAGGATACTGTTCATTTTAATAGTTATAAATATAAGAGGGTTATGTGACAGTATATCAATTAATTAACATTTTTTTAATTTCTAATAATGCTTTCTCAGTACGAGTAACAATTAATCAGTAGTCAGTGCTAAACTGACTAGCACGTAGGCATAGGTATTATCATATATTTTTCGTAAAACCGTTATTAAGGATTAATAATATTATTCTTAGTACATACGAGGTCTAATCAAAAAGTATTGAGACTGTTAAAAAAAAAAATATTTATTAGATAAAGTTATTTATATTCAATCTCCTTCAAAGTATGTTCCTTCTGAGTCCATACATGTTCTCCAACGTTCCTGCCATTTTTAAAAACACCTGTGGAAGTCATTTTTAGAAACTTCTCGTAGCTGCTCCGTCGCATTTTGTTTAATTTCATCTACATCTTGAAAACGTTTACCCTTAAGCGCCATTTTTATTTTTGGGAATAAAAAAAAATCACATGGAGCTAGGTCTGGTGAATAGGGGGGTTGAGAAACAACTGGGATACCATGTTTGGCTAAAACTGCTGCACAACATGGGCTGAATGGGCTGGTGCATTATCGTGATGCAATTTCCAACTACCAGACTCTTTAAACTCGGGTCTTTTTCTTCGTACAGCGTCTCGTAAACGGCGAAGAATATCAATGTAGTACTCCTTTGTTATGGTCTGTCCTTTTGGAGCATACTCATGATGAACAACACCTTGGTAGTCAAAAAAAACGGTCAACATGACCTTCACTTGACTCCGAACTTGACGAGCTTTTTTGGGTCGTGGTGACCATTCAAAAACGCGAGCACGGGACATGGTTTCATCTCCATAAGCTAACAATAACATTTGGTAGGTTACAGTAGCCGTTTTTCCCAGTTTATGGCAAAATTTGATGCACACTCGTTGTTCTGTATTTTCGCTCATTATAAAATCCGACGGGACGTAAAAACACACTTGACTTAATCGCACCTAGAAGCCGACTGAGACAATTTTAATCTAATCTATGTCTAATATATTTTCCCAATATATAAAGTTAGATTAATATAGCACGTGCAAGTTGATACTCAAACCGGTTTATGATTAATCGTATCAGTCTCGATACTTTTTGATTAGACCTCGTACACAAATTTAAATAACACAGAATATACTGGTTTCTCGTTCCGAACGTCAATTTAGACAAATCAAAGTTTTAAAAAAATAATAATGATCCTTACAATATTGTTATTCAAGTATACAAGTTAATATTGACTCTAGTTTGAAAAAAAAAACTAAGTTTATATTATGCATTCACGGCTGGACAAGTCTTCATAAGTGGCTTGCGAAATCCACGAATATCTGTTTATTGTTGCGTATTTAACTATATACTCAAAAATCAGTACACGCGATATGCGCATTGTTAAATGATAAAAAGGGAGTGCACATGTCGATTCACCCTGTACACGGTTTTTTACGACCGGGTTTAAAGTTTAAATTTCTAACTGTATATTATATGGCACGGGCTATCAATAACGTATGATGATGAGCGGTATCGCTCGGTTATTGTCAATATTTCGCGTATATTATACTGTATATTTATCGCACTCGTTGGCCGTACGTTTATCGTTTTATTTTAATAATGTCGTGAAGGGTGTATATACTTATTATAATAGTAATAATAATAATAATAATAATAATAATATTAACGACGCGGTCGTTGGAATATAAAAGATTGTAAACGCGCGCACGCGCGTGTGTGTGTGGACTATGTAAAATAATGTAAGGCGGCGACGTTTATGTACACGACGTAGATATGTGTGAGTGTTTAGTGTATATACGTAGAGGTCCTCCCAAAACGAGGTCAGTGGAAGAGAGGGGTGTGAGGTGGCGGTAAGGTAGGGGGTAGGGTGTGACGGCGTGCTTGTAGACGGCCGTGAAGGGTTGGCGACGGTCGAAACGGTCGGCGGCGGTGGCCGGCGAGAGTGGTGGCGGACCTATCGAAGGGACGGGATAGTCGTACGGGGGAGGGGGGGGTGAAAGTATACGGCTGTGACGTCGTCGTTGCGTTTAAGGGCGCGCGCGTACGATGGAGATGGACGTCGGAAAGGCGAGAGGGTGGAGGGTCGATATGGGTGAAGTGGTGGTGATGACGGTGTCGCGGAGAGTAGAGAGCGGCGGCGTGGCAAGTCTTTTGGCGCCAGCCTTTTACGGCGGCGGCGGCGACGCCATTGAGCTCATAAAACCCGTCTCACTCGGCATCTCTCTCCCGCTCACCCTCCGTCTATCCATCCCCCATTCGCATATCCCGTTCGCACTCGCCCTCGCTCGCTCTCGCGTAGTTACGTACAGTAAAATATTTGCGTGCAATTTAAAACCCCCGGCCCGTCGGACTACTAATAAACCTTCTGCCCGATGACGACCCCCACCACCACCACCACCACCCCCCGACGCCGCTGTCGTCGAGGCCATCGGTCCGGCCATAATTTAATATATATATATATATAATATGTTATTATCATTACACCATATTATGTTGTACAATATAATATTATTATGATGTGTATCATGAGTATACGGCGTTGTAAAAATACTGTGCGAGTATCGAACGAACCGTCATCATTGTTGTCGTCGGATTTCCATTTCCATTCCCCCATCCCCGCCCCGCCCGAAACCCGGAGAGTTTCAAAAAACTACAACCACACACCCAG
This sequence comes from Pentalonia nigronervosa, assembly GCA_014851325.1. NCBI lineage: Eukaryota > Metazoa > Arthropoda > Insecta > Hemiptera > Aphididae > Pentalonia > Pentalonia nigronervosa. The sequence goes on along the minus strand of JACXSJ010002189.1, from coordinate 21,396 downwards.
TGCACGACGCGACACGTGCGCGTCGGACAAGAACAGAGCCGCCGCCATGCTAGTGACTCATTATCGCGTCGACCGGTCGTATCGGCTTTTCGTGATATCGTTTCAGACGGAACTTATTTTTTTTCCACCCCACCCCCCCACCCCCACCAACCCAGACACGTCAAACCGCATTAAAAAGTTCACATTTCATTGTTACGCACGCTAAACACATTTCGCAGAGACACCGCTGCCATTATTTACACATAAATGTAATACATTATTTATATGTATGTAGGTAGGTGGGTATACGCATTGTGCGCGGAGATGTTTCACGAACGTACGCACGTGTACACGTGTATTATATATTTAACCGCCGAGAAAGTGATAGGAGTGCTCGTAGAGGTGGACGGAGAGCGAGAATAAGCACTCCGTTTGTACATTTTAGTCGGATACCTGCACGTTTTATTGTTCGTACATCGAGCAGTCCCCCCCTGCCGCCTTTTGATCCCCAGGGTTTTGACACTTGTATATAGTCTCATAAACCGTATTATTATTTTACGTTTGAGAATTTTTTTTTAAAAAAAACCTATCGAAAATATCGAGAACAGGTCCCGACATCGATGTAGTACTGTTTTATAACGTCAACGTATTATTATTACAGTATACGCCGTTTAAGAAACTCTCGGATATAAAGTTCAGTCACATATTAGACTCAAAATCGTCTGAAACGATCCGGACGTATTCAAATTCATAAAAAGAAATTATATTGTTTCGGTTATAACACTCAAACTTCGAAAGAAAAATCGTAGAAAATAAACTTTTGTGTTAGTTAATACTTATTACTAGTTTTTAAACATGACAATTATGTATTATGTATATTAATACTATTTAATATATATATATATATATATGTATTTAATTAATAATTTATAATAATATCTAATATGTAAATATGTAATGGGAAAAGTAGATAGCAAAATAAAGTTAATAATTAATTAAAATTGTTGTCTGTTTTTTTCTCACTTTGCCTATAAGATTCAATTGGTTATAAAACTCACTTTGTGCTGGTTCCGATGTGAGTCTTTTAAGAGGTGTCTACTGTATTATATCTGAAGGAAACAATATAATACTATATCATGCATTTTATATCGTATAAAATTTGATTGATCGCGTTCGGATGACGTTCATTCTGAATATTTGGTTGTTAGCTGAATAATTTCAGTCTTGTCTCGCCTAGTTGCAGAGTTGTTCTTTTCCAAAAACTTTGTACAGAGGAAAATTAGAAAAAACACATAATTTCTATAGTGCCATATCATCGTAGACGGGAAAAAAAACATTTCGTGTGAAAATAGTGATAAATTTATTTTAATCATATAAGACGGTAGATTTTTAAGTTTTCAAATTGTTATCAGGTTACTTATTAGGTTAAATACATTTAAAATTAGTTTTGCACGATTGTATATGGAAGGGAGATTATGTATTTCATATTTCATAAATCATAAACAAAAGTTGACCCATAAGATTTTTTATCATATTAAAGTTAATTTTGTCCTGAACCTATTAGGCTACCGAAACCTCAATTCGCTCATTTCGCGTACCTAAACGATATTTTTCCTGACTTTCAACGATATGTGTGTAAGTCGTTTTTTTGAGAATGAGTCACAACCTTTTATTCACGATTTATCATTAAATAATTTATTTCAGAAAATATGAATTTCTAAAACATATTTTAACAAAAAATATTATTACTATTAGTCTATAAAAATATGTACGTTGTTTGAACTAGGCACAATAAATCAATAAAATAAATAGTTCAATAGATATTAGTTATAATTATGGTTCTGAATTTTAAATATTTCAAAATTAAATACTTTACTCTCTACATGAGTTACTTCAATGGAATTATAAAAAATATTTTTTTCCTTTTAAACGTACTCATTTATATAGATGATTATAGAATATGATTATTGATTACATGCAAAAAAAAATGATTTATCAATCAACGTTTATGAATTACAATCTATGTAAATAGTTCTAAACTTATAAATTTGGTATAAATGGTATTATATTATTATTGGTTATTACTTATCAATTAAATATTTTTGTCACTATTGGCTATATTTTATGAACCATTTATAATTATTCAATACATTAAATCAACTTGTAAAAATATTTTGTTGCTGTAAGTGTATGACTATAAACTCTTAGATATAACAAACTTTTTTTTTAATTTTTTTTTTCACATAAATAAAATATTTCAAAGAAATCAATTTCATAAAATTTTAAAATCCTAGAATTATAAATAATTTATAATGTAATGTTACATTTGTTTTCCTAAACTATAAATTATCGAGTAAAAAATTAGCTGCAGTTACTTTAGACGTCAATTACTTCGCCGTCAGTGGACTTACCGTGTGTAATAATTACTGTTTTAGATTCACCAACATAACATAGAACTAGGCTAACACGATTACTTTTAATTCCCTGCGTAATTTGCTCAGTAAATATCCATATAGACGAATACGACTTCCAACTGTATAAAATAAAAGATACCGTTCACTGATTTTCAATTGTGATGTACATTGTGACCATATTATATAAAACATGGTAGGTATATTGTACAAAAGAGTATGTAAGCTGAATTTCCTAGATTCGCAATAATTATTATATTCTGTATGTACTACTGAAGAGAATATTTTTTTTTAATCGCAGCTACACCAATGGATAGTTTTTTGTTTTAAATTTTTAACCACCCGAAGAAATTTGGCCGCAGTGAAAATAAAGCAGTAACTTATAAAAATACTAAACTTAAAATAATCGAAATAAAAATCAAAGTTCACATAGGTACTAAAATTTAAGAATAATATGCTGTTCGATTAATATTTTAGTTAAATTTGCATCGCTACAATCGTCGCGAAATGAATTCTCAATCCGAGATACAACAATAATAAAAATAAATAACACAATAATTGTACTAGTATAATATTGACATTATATTGATATATGGATGTTATATGCAATATTATAGCTCTAGTAAATAACTTATAATATTTTTTTAATTTTTATTACTTTATAAAACCTCAACTAAACGAATAAAATAAATAAATAATTATAAGCTATTGAGAATACAGACATTCATACATTTCATAATTTCATAAGACTTGTCTGAATTCAGTTTTATACGTATAGTAGGTAAGCCATGGGTACAAATAATGTAGGTTACGTGTGACAAAAATGTATGATTCAAGTAAATTATATTTTTTTGGTATTTTTCTTGAATTCCCGACGTTCTAGAAAATTAAGTAATTAAATACCGACTGCCCGAACGAAATCTTTATTTTTTTCATTGCCGATCTATCACCGCCATCTGATAAAGGATTTTTTTTCTCTATCGTTCACTAAAAAGGTCTAATACACAGTTATCCAAAAAAAAATTGGGAATAAAATAGTTCGTAAAACGTTTTGTGCTATATTCAGACAAATAGTTGAAATAAGAAAACTCCAGAGGACGCATATGACAACATTTTTACCTTCAGACATTTTTGATTTTGGACAATTTTACCCCGGACATTTTCTTTTGGATATTTTTAACGCCGTTCGGGCAAAAAATATGAGTAGATTTCCATAATATAGGTTATTTTAAACTACATACCATTGATTATACATACTATCTATCTAATGTTTTTACTTATATTATGCCATCAGTCCATCACTTAACTTATTGAAAATAATAATAAAATATTCAACTGATTTAAATTAAATAATACTTACCTACCTATTTGTTATAAATATACAATCTCGTTAAAGGAATTTAAGTCATTGTGTTCATGGTCATACTAGACGTATATTATATGGATAATAATATTACAATATCATGTATAAATACAGTTTATTTTCGGTTACTGTAATCAAATGAAGTACTGTTTTAATTAAATTATTACCATCACTAAATTAACATAATATATGATCTACAAGTATAATACAGTAGAAACCGTTTACAATGACAAACCAAGTGTAATGACCTCAGATTGTAAATCCCCGTAAAACTAATAGGTATATTGTATATTATACTAAATTGTATAGATTGTAATGCCGCCTATATAATGACTACACGGATGTTACGACGGTTATTTTTTATTAAATTGAAAAAATATTTTATCTATAATGACTTTACTATATATTTATTAAAGGTACTTTAACAACCGATAATACTAATTTCATCGTTGTTTTGTAATTGTATCGTCAGTATAATTTTGAAACAGTTTAGTGCTAAAAAACGATCAATAATATGAAAAACAAAATTTAAACCAATATCAGCGAATTAGATGACATATTACAGATTTTTAAAGCTCGGGAAAAAGTATCAGAGAGTACAATTCAAAACTATTTTCGTCATACTGGTTTCAATAAAGCAGTACCACAATAAGCGGTCCAAGAAACACAAGAAGAAAACATAAGTTTTCCAAATATAAATGATTATGTTAACATTGATAACGATATGCTAACTTCAGAACCATTAAATAATCAAGAACTTATTTATTCATTGAATGATCAACCCGAAGAACCCGAGGAAGACGATAATAGTAATAGAAGAAGCTGATAATCCCAATGAAGGTTTATCTATCAATGCAGTGTTCACTGTAGTAAAAATATTATAAAATTATATGGTTCTGAATAGGTAACGTAAGTTCAAAAACAAATTTCAAAAAACTAGAAAAAACAATAGAGTATGATTTGTATACAAAAGATGTTCAAATTAAGATAACAGATTTATTTAATACAATGTAAATTTAATTCTAAAAAAAATAATTTAATAATTTAACATTTATTTTCATCTTATTTTTTTCTGTATATATTGAAGTTACGATTTAGTAGTAAAATTTAATAGTTAAAACATAACGCGTTAATTGCAATAAAATAGTATGTTTGTATAGTACTATAATCGAGTTTTTAAATTTATATTTTTCGTAATTTTGATTATAACGACAATCGGTAATTATAGCCAATTTTCACTAGTACGTTGAATGTCATAAACGAATTTTACTGTAGTTACATGTTGGATGTTCGGATGTGTTCACAAAGTTTTCAATATCTACGGCATTGAATATTGATACGGTGGCGGGTTAAGACGTTTGATATTAAATAACTAATGCGGACCTTTATCTATATATTTCTACAGACTATACAATTGCCGTTCACGACAACCAATACCTGCTAAATGATAAAGTACGAAGTATAAGCTAATATAAATTATTATAGATTTTAAATATACAGCTAATTTGATACTCTTCACTTAGATCCGATTCAACAAGAATTAATATTTTGTTTTAAATTAATAATTGTGATATAGAAATTATATAGAAACGGTCTGCATATTAGGAACACTACAACAATTTTTCCCTGGTTCAAAATTTATAAAAAAACTGCATACTCCATAAAGCTTGCCGTTACAAATCATTGGACCACCACTGCCTAGACAACTACCATCGTAGTGCTGTTCGGTGTCGAACACAAATATTGTTCCCATGTGTCTTTTATGTGGATACTATTTTAACCAGTAATACATTGTTAAAAAAAATAACTTAATTGTCTGTGTTAATAATTAATTACCTTTGGTATCCTGCACAATCTGTTCTACCGTGTTTGACATTAGTGGTCATCATATATCCCTATTTCGCCTATTTCATTTTGTTCATTCATTTTACCAAATCCAATATTCGTGCAATTTATGGCTTTGTGGTTTGCAAATTCTTTGGGATCTCCACCAATGTCTGCATACTTCGTTTCACCCGGCAATGGTTCTTCTAACTGAATATAAATTTAATAATAGTAATTTATTACAATATATTTCAAAACGAAAATATACGAATATATATGGAGTATTTAGATATATTTCATTATAGAATAATTAATTTTATATTTTAAACATAAAAACGAACAATTTAGGAAAAATTAAAATCATTTATCTCATAACACCAACAATTTACGATTTCCAAAGCAGTTACTTATTACTATATTTATGTTGGGTACTGCAAATGAGGCTTGAAAGCAAAGTTGTAACTAGAATTAATCGGTTTGTGGAGAGTTTAGTTGAATGTATAAACAGTGTATACATTAACGAATCAATATTATTATTGAGCTACTAATGAACTTACATAAGGTGTAATAAAATCACCTGACAAATTAAATACTTTTTGTTCTATTTTTTTATAAATATAATTTACAGACGCTTGCGCTATAAATACAATATACTATTGTTTATTTTAGATTTTGAGTGGAGTGAAGAATGTATTGATTTTAGAATGTTGTGTGTGTTTTTTTTTGTATCTGTCATCACGTTTTAGTGGAGTAAAAGTGCTCTATTAAAAATACATTTCAGAATTTTTTTTATAAGTTTTTAAATATAAAAATATTGTCCAAAATTCACTATCGAACATTTGCAAATTGCTTTATTGTTAAAAATGTATAAAATGATCAGTTTTTATAGCTAAGGATTGAAAATTTAATCAAAGTTTTTCGGAAGTACTTCATAGTGTAACCAAAAAATCAAAAAAATATATATTTACAAGGTTGAATTTCATAGACATTTTAAGTTCAAATTTGGACGAAATAAGATATATAAATAAAGAATAACGATTTTAGTTATTTTTATGTGATTTAAAAATACTTTTTGTGGGTGCTTGAAACTTTTAAAGTATATTATGATAAATTATACACTCAATAACATTTTCAAATGCAATATATTCTGCACAAAATAATTGAACCTACTGTATTACTAATAGTAAAATTAATTATATTAATAGTAATGATATCTTAAAATAAGATTAGTTATGTAGGCTAACAGACCGTTTTCGCTCAGAATCGTTTTTCGTATATAATGATTTATATCATTAAATACAAATTTAAAACATACATGAATGTGATCCACTCGATATCTACTATACAGTAGAACAGTATCCACTTGCTGACCTTTTTTAGTGCTGAAAATATAAAATATTAATTTAATTTTTTTTCGGAAATCTCAAAATATATATTTTTTATTTATATATAATATATATATATTTTTTTAATATTTTATTTAAACTATAAACTATATACGATAAAACTTGTTTTAAATTTTCAGCTCAAAAATTGTCAAAATATTTTTTAACTTTTTTTTTGTGTATATAAAATAATAATCTAAATATTTTATGAAGATTACAAGCGTCTTTAATTATTCCTTTTTGAATTAGATCCAAATAAGAAAATTGTTCCCGGAGAAAACGGGTTAATATCCTATGTCTAATTTTAAATGCTTATAAAAAAATACTTCAACTTTCCGGTAATTTTTTTTTTTTTTTTTTTGGAAAGGTAGAAAAACTTATAAAAAATCCTTGTGTGGAATTTTTAAATCTTAGATTTAAATAAAAAAAATTTTATGAGTTTCTTTACTGTTTATATGACCTAGAATTGTTGATATTCAATTTTTTTATGTTTATTTTTGATAAATATTTTTTTAAATGTTGAAAAACATAAAAATTTAATACAAGATAAACAAGTTGTCAAAAAAAAATTGAGCGTAAATCCACTATAATTTTTGATGTTCACCTAAAAATAGAATTTTGACAAAATTTGTCAAAATTATATTTATATTTTATATTATTATATTTATTTAGTTATAATTCAAAACAGATAACTGTAGATACTTGTATTTTTTTCTTAATAATTATTGTAGATACTAATATTTTTGAAATATTTTTATTCATTTCAAACTATTTATAGACATTTGAATATTTAAATTTGTTTAGATTTTCATTAAATAAATATCGATTAATAATGTTTTCTAGATTTTAAACTTTGTAAATATAATAGAAGATTCCTCATAAATTATTTTAATAGCAGTTAAAAAAATATAAAGATACATTGGAACAATTTTTTGAAATTTTAAAACAAGATTTATCAGATGTATTTGTTTAATACCTAGTAATATATGTCGACTGACTGCAGTCTTCGCTCAGAATTGTTTTTCGTTTACAATGATTTTATATAATTAAATTAAATTTTAACACAGTGACCCACACAACACCTACATTTAATAGAGCAGTACCCACATGTCCATATTTTTCATTTTTCATCTGTCAGGTATTTCTATTAAACTCCGTATATTATGCAAATTACAATGTGGGGTGGTTGGAAAGTTACTCATGTCAGTGCTATTGGTTGAAAGATTGGATTTTTCTTAAATGTAAATGGCCAAGTATAGATGAACAGCAATATTCTTTGATTAACGAAAAGGAACACTGCGCTTACTTTAAACACGCATAGGTCTCCCCGACTATAACAAATGAATCTTTTTTATAGTCTTCATGCACGTATAGCTCGTCCACCCTTCAAAAACTTTTATTATTTTTAGATTATCTGAGAAATACTTAGACATGTGGATTTTAGTTGCTACGTATTTAAATTAGTCTTTGTGGACGATATAATAATTATATTATATATATAGAGTTAATTACAATGGAAAAATTGTATAAGTTCATATACTTTTATAAGTTCTTTTTTTTTTACCACGAATACAGTGAGCAGCGGTTAATACGTACAATTCTTTTACCATTGAACCTATACAAATCGCTCTGGTAATCTTGTCCTCATTATATAATTTAATAGTCACTACATACGGAAACTCTTTAGGATTATAAGGTACACCATTAGCTACAAGACCTTTGTTGATATGATTAGTCGAATCTTGATGAAATCCTGTTACTTTAATAGACAATAATAAAATTATCGCAATTTTCATCTTGACTTGAATGATTGCTATTTGTATACATATTATTAATATCTTATATATTACATACAACGATATTATAATATATATTTACACTACACACTGTTATTATCAGGACGACACAATAATTTTTAAAACGTATATAATTCTATATTGAATAAATATTAGCTTATGATATAATATTGTTTATAATTAATCTGACACCACTGTTTAGTAGGTTCTTCAAGTATTGAACCCAGTTGGACTTAATCATTGTATAATAGAGCATATAATATAATATACGTTGCTATCTCTTAAATATCGGCTTCAATATTCACTCTCAACTCCATAAAACGGAAGTTTAAACAACCATCATAATAGTTATTATTTTTATTTTATGTAATTTTCATTTTAGTTTAAGTTTTTTTTTCACTGAAACAAGTAAGTAGTACATTTTAAAATATTGAACTTGATCTGAAAAACTTGAAAATTTGATACCGATAATTTCAACATTGTAATACTTATAAACGTAATATTTATAAACGTTTAGTTAATTTCTAATTATAAGTTCAACCAATAACAAACTAGACGTAATTTTTGAAACAAAAAATAGATTGCTTTTTAAAAAAATGTTTATATTTATTTTAGAATGAGGATGTTGGATTTAACAATAAAATTGTGAAAAAAATTATTTTATTCTCGTGAAAAAATAATACTCAGTAATCATTGGACCTTTATATTACTCCATGTATTTTTAATCCTATAAAAAGAGTTATAAACTACTCATATTTAATATTTTAAACATTATGGAATATGCATTAAAGATTAAAAAACGAGACTACAGGTCTAAGAGTGAAAGTCATTAATCGGTAAAAGCTGTACAAATCAAATATAAATACAATTAATTCTATAAAAGTAATTTGTAATAAAGTTAAAAGATCATTCTTTAACTACAATATTCAAAGTCATTCGATTCACCAATTTTTCCCAAATGGAAGATGGCAGGAACAAAAGTGATTCAAACACCTAACTACAAAAAAAAGTTAAATTATAGTTCATTAAAAGGTTTTTTTATCAGGTACTCCAGAAACTAGAATTGTTATGAAAATGTGGATTGAGTTTTAAAAATAATACAAACCCTTTAAAAAATAAAGGTAAATTTAATGCTTGAATTCCACTAAAATATTGAATACGAGTGTTTGAAAACTTTAAAAAAATATTAATTTATTGTAGATTAGAAATGATATTAAATAGAATTCATAGTTTTTAAAATTTTAAGCTATCGAAAGTACAAATTTCGGTAAAGTTGTTCAAATAAAATAGTTTGGAAGATACTAAATATCACTGTTGACTATTAAGATAGATTAAAAATATTAAAACTGGTATTCTGTAGAAAATTGAAAAAGTTTGTTTATTCCTTTCATAATTTTTTAAAACTTTCAAATATCCTGACCTGGACTTGGAATTATCAAAAAATTGCATAGAACTTGAAAATTACTTCAAAAATAAAAACTATGATTTTTTTATAATTGTATTACTAAAAGAACGTAAATATTCGTTAGAAAAAATTGTATTGTGTTTGATATCTGTAAATATAACGAGCCTAACTAACCCCTAACCTAAGAATATTTTTAAAGTCGATAGTTTATCTTGTGATATCTTAAATTTAGATTTTACAAAAACTCATTTTATCTTATTATGTGATATGTTATATATATGTATAGTATACATACGTACAAGAACATTATGAAAACGTATACGGATCCAGTCATTGAGTCATACTTTTCTATTAAATGTTCTAATTATAGTTATCGATAATTTGAAACAAAAAATTTTGCTCCAGCCTCGTCAGTAAACGTTAAATTGGAAATTTAAGTATCAGAATCACTTACAGGTATAACTGCTTATTGTTAATTACTTATTGTAGAATGTTTACATTTTATTAGAGAAATCAGAAAACTTGTGTAATCAATATTTAGATTTTAAAATTAATTTATAATATTAAATGTCATTGGTCCACATATAAATAAATATGATTCAAGTGCTACGGGAGGAGTTATTGAAGCCAATAGGTACTTCCACAAGTACAGCTAATTCTATAATTAATATCAATTTACACTGATCGGAACTTCCGCAAGCCTAATCCAATCTACTGCAAACGAAAATCGCTTGGCCAACACTCAGCAATGTCATTATCACAATTTGTAAAATGATCTCAGGGACGTATTAGTTAGATTTGGATTAAGTTAGGAACCTCTTAAAAATTGCCAAAGCCATCTCAAATGAACATAGATAATACAACTAGACCTCAAACGAAATTTTTTTGTTCATAAATCTAGACCCTTCCTCCACTTTAAATCTCTACAATAGTACAACTATGCAATTACCACCACAAAACCCGACCTCTATTGGATTAATCTTCAAGCATATATAATATGCATATATTATTATATAAAAATCATTAATTGACGCGCATCTGACACGGTCGAACTGGGTTGGCGTAGTTCGGCCAGTCGTTGTAGTGTTATGATAAGATTTGTTTGTGGGTAATACTCACGGACAATAGTGGATACACGATATTATGTAAAATACGTAATTTATTGCAATTTTAAAAAAATGAAAATTATGTATTTCTGGTCAGCAAAAAGCCGTGCGGTATCGTAGTACAGTGAATTCATTTCGGCGTCTGATATGATGCGTGCGGTCGAGAGCGCAATACAGAGTTAGGGTCGTTGCCAGATAAATTGGCACGGCGGAGGCGCGATAATGGAAAACCAAGGGTTCTCCGTATTTGGATATTATTACCAAGTTATTACCAATAAACCAACAATTGTCACAAAACATTTTAAAACTAATTTTAAGTTAATAATTTAAAAAGAAATATTCTGAAAAATACTTTTTTTAAGACAAAAAGTTAAAATTTTTATACATTAATAATAAACAAATTGGTGAGGCGACCGAGGTGCACCGCACGATAAAAACAAACCGCGACTAATTTGGGCTACACTTATTGAAAAGCGCCGCTGCTCCCGTCTCAATTTATCTGGCAACGACTGTACCGGCCTTTAGCGCCGACCATGCGTCCTACGCGAAACGGTCCCCCGTTCCGCCTATTGCCGTTATCGGACCTGGTTAGGTTAGAGTCGACCTGATCGTGTAGTTAACGTCCCGCAGTGTTGGTCGGAGACGATATAGGTGGACCGCTATAGTGCTCGTAATTATACTTGCAAGCCGCGTCGCGTCGATAAAAATTTAATTATTCATCAAAAAAATTCGACGCATCGTATAATGGTTTTAATCTTAATCCTAAATAATATTATAAATGTGAAAGTATGTAACTTTTCCACGCCTAAACCGTAAAACCAATTATGATAAATTTTGGGTATAAAGATAAACGGAACCTCGGATAAATTCTTTTTTTGGTTCAGGCTACCATCGCGATGTTTATCATGTACTTAATTCTGATTTTACTTATTTATGGAACTCGCGGGGTCCTCAATCTACCGGTGGACTGTCTACCTGATAATATACTGTTGGCATATCGTCTGTGATCCTACATATTCAAATTTCCTTAAGTTTAATCTTAACTTAATCTTTAGCTCGAGCAACGCCGGGTGATACAACTAGTAATATAATAAATTAGTCTACAATGAATAATAAAAAAAAATTAATTGGTTAGTTTGACTTTTAGAAGAATATATTATTAATTTGTGGTCATATAAATATCTCATATGTGAAGAAAGAGAAATTGACCTGAGTCTTGATTATACCTAACTGTTATTTATAAAGGTACAATAATGTATCAATAGATTCAAATTTTCACATTCCTTGCAGTTGGTACTTAGTATCTGATAAGGTACGAAGTATAAACTAATATAAATTATAATAGATTTTAAATATTTAGCTAATTTGATACTATTCACATAGATCAGAATCAAAAAAATTTATATTTTGTTTTAAATTAATAATTATGATACAGAAATTACTGTATCAGACATATAAAATACAAAACCAAACACGATTTTCCAAAATTAAAATTTTTTTTATAAATGTTTTTAATTTAAAATAATATTAAACACATTAAACAATAGTGTTGCTAAAATTGTGTGCAATATATAGTGAGGTTTAATCGAATTCCCAGAACTTTCCTTCTTCTTTTTCTTCTTTTTATTCTTTTTCTTTTTTTTAGGAATTACAGGGTCAACTTCCGGTTTTACAGTATTCTCTCCAATCTGAGGTTCTATTATAGCATTTACCCAATCTAAATAAAAATGTATGAACACGTGCACAGTCTGTATGTTCGGAATGCCACATCCCATTTTCCCCCCTTCTACTGTGCTATATAAAAAACTGCATACTCCATAAAGTTTGTCGTTACAAATCATTGGACCACCGCTGTCTCCTGGACATACCATCGTCGTGGTGTTCCCCGTAGAACACAAATATCTTTTCCAGAGGTCTTTCAATGGGTTCCTATATCAACTAGTAATATATTCTTTAAAAAATAACTTAATTGTTTGTGTTAATTACTTTTGGTATAAATATCCTTTACAATCTGTTGGACCATGTCTGACTTTAGTTTTAATCATATACCCTAAATATCCAATTTCATTTTTAGGATTTATTGCCCCAAATCCAATATTTACACAATCTACAGTATTATGATTATCAAATTCTTTGGGATCGCCGCCAATGTTTATATACCTCGGATTATCCGGGAATGGTTCTTCTAACTAAATATAAATTTAATAATAATAATTTATTACAATATATTCTAAAACGAAAATATACGAATATGTATGGAGTATTTAGGTATATTTTATTATAGAATAATTAATTTTATATTTTAAATATAAAAACGAACAATTTAGGAAAAATTAAAATCATTTATCTTATAATACTAACAATTTACGATTTCCAAAGCAGTTAATTATTACTATAAATATGTTTGGTACTGTAAATAAAGCGTGACAGCATAGGTATAACTAGAATTTATTGGTTTGTTGGGGTTCGCTAAATGTATAAACAGTGTACACATCAACAAATCAATATTATTGAGTTACTAATGAACCTACACAAGGTGTCACAAAATCATCTGACAAATTAAATAAATTGTGTTCTAATCAATATTATTTTTTTTTAAGTATAATTTATAAACGCTTGTGCTTCTTAGTATAAAATTGTTTATTTTTAATACCGAAGATATAAAATATTAATTTATTTTTTTTTCTGAAAAATCAAAATGGCCAATTTGTAAAACTACTTTTTTACAAAAATGAATGGTAAAAAATGTGTTTTAGTGGAATAGTTTATTTATTACAATTGTTTTAATTTTTAATATATTTTTGCAGCAAATTTATTCAAAAAGTTATAACTTTTTTCAAAATATTCTTTTTGAAATTTTTTTGTCATGTAATTAAGAAAATCTTAAATTATTTATTGTCCATATAATTTTCATTTATTTTTTTTTTAAGTTGAACTTCCTAATATTAATTTTAGATTCTAAGCGAGGCAATTACAATGACGCGTTTTTTCTTATCTTTTTATCTAGTGATGACAGATCACATTATTTGGCAATAAAAATCCTTGGATTTTCTACATCAGCATCTTTTCTAGTTGGAAAGTTAATACAATTGATATTTTAAAAGAACTTAAAAACAAAAATTCTTAATAGTTTTCAAAAGTGTCAGGAAAAACAAAAAAATTAATTAAAAAAAAACTTGAATTTTTACTCAAAACAAGTTTTTTTTATGTAGTTACTCTATCCGGATGACGGTAGATACTTTAAATCTTCACTAAATATTTAAATAATTATTATTCATTCATCATATATTATAACTTATATTTAAATAATTATAGACGTAAGAATTTTCGACTTTTTTTAGTTTTTTTTTTAATTATTGTTGGTAAATAGTTTTTACTTTGTTAAAAAACTTGAATATTTAATACAAGATTTCTCATAAATTATTATTAATGTACACACAAAAAAAAAAAAAATTGAGCATAAATTCATAGTAATTTTTAATAAGCATCTGAAAGTAAAATTTTGATAAAAATCGTCAAAATCACTACAACTTTCATATTATTTCAAGTTAGAAATTTATAAAAAAAATATTTTTATATATAAGACTTGAAAAATTAATACAATGTAATTTATATTCTTTTATATCCTCTAATCATAAAAAAAAAATTTACCAAAAAGTCATATTAGTTTTTTTGAACGAAGTTTTTTTGGCTTTTCCATTTAGTTTATAATACAAAACAGATAACCACGGGCACTTGATATTTTCTCTTAAAAATGATTGTATCTTTTTCAGTACATACTACAATTTTCAAAATATTTTGTCTCTTTTTGAATTACACACACATATATATATATATAGTTTTGTTCAGGTTTTTTTTTATAAATAGCGATTAAAAATGTTTTGCTTGTTCCTAAAGTATGAAAAAATATAATAAAAGGTTTTTCATATTATGTTGTTTAATACATAAATTTATGTATGTATTATATGCAGTTGAAAAAAAATAAAGCTACATTAAAGTTTTAATTTTGACATTTATTGAAATAACTAAAATTTGCAAATTATTTTGGAGTTAAAATTGTATAATATATTTAATTTTTATATCTCAGAACTGAAATTTTAAGACAAGGTTTTTCAGGAGTTTATATTGCAAATTAAATATTTGAAATAATAATTAACAGTTTTTTCCATAGATTTTTAAGTACAAATTCGGATGAAATTAGATAGGTACTTAAAAGAAGAATAACAATTTTAGTTATTTTGTTGTATTTAAAAAATGTAATTAGCGATATTTGATCTTTTAAATTAAATGTTTATATTATACACACTATGATATTTCAAAATGTAATGTTTTTGTCAAAAATTAACTCAAACTACTCTATTACTAGTAACAAAACAAAATACTTTAATAGAAATTATATCATATTTATATATATAATTATATATATATTATGATATTGATATATTACATTTAATAGTAATATAGGACGACAGACCATCTTCGCTTGAAATCGTTTTTTTGTAAAGGTATAAAGATTTTGTATGATTTAAATTAAATTTAACACATCCATGACAGAGTGAACCCACACAACTGACATTCAACAAAGCGGTACCCATATGCCCACATTTTTTATTTATCATTTGTCAGGTATTCCTGTTACACTCCGTATATTATACAAATTACAATATGAGATGGTCGGAGGGTTACCCATATCTAAACCGTTGGTTAAAAAAGTGGATTTTCCATAGATGTAAATGGTAATATCGTACAGGTACATTCAACAAGAACAGAACAGCAATATTCGTTGATTAAGGAATAATAAAATTGCTCTTACTTTAAACACACTTAGGTCTCCAATTGTAATAGATGACTCTGCGTCGTATTCTTTATGAATGTACACCTCAGTTACCTTCCGAACAATCTTATTATTTATTTCTGATCCGAGATATACCTGTACAGATATGTGCATTTTAGTTGCCGCATATTGAATTTTTTCGTTGTGAACGATAATAACGATTTACATAGAGTTAATTACAATGGAAATACTGCATAAGTTTATTTACATTTATATTTTTTTTCTGAACACCTTTGGCACAATGAGCAGCTGTCAATATGTACCATTCTTTTACCAGCGAACCTGTACAAGCAAAGCTGGTTCCGTCGTCATAATATGCTACAATATTTGATACGAACGGATATTTTTTAGGATCATATTGTATACCATTAGATACAAGACCTTTAATGATGCTATCAGCTGAATCTTCATCAGATGCTGTTACTTTAATAAATAGTAATAAAATTATCGTAATTTTCATCGTGTCATAAACGATTGCTACGTTTAGGTATACATACTATTAATATCAATATATTACTTAAGATAATATTATAATAAATGTTTACATTACACACTTTTGTTATCATGACAACATAATAATTTTGAAAACGTAATAAATCTATATTGAATAAATATTCAAAGCTTATGATACTAGGAGTGTCCGTGGATAAATGTGGGGCGGAGCGATGATGGGTAGCAAGTCAATCAAATTGTCAAATATTTAGCGAAATATATGTTTTTATTATCACAATAATTCACAATACAGTATAATTACTATAGTAAAATTTATGATTGATTCGTCACATCATTTTCATAGACGAGAAATATATATTTTGGTTTCTAGGTTGAGATAAAACATACAATTTAAGATAAAAAGGTATTTTTATATATTGCTATATCAATTTTCTTGATATAAAATCCACAAGCATTTCAGCTTATCCCGGCATCCTGTCATAGTTTTACTATTGTTAATTTTTAATAATCGATGATAATTAAAAGACGGCTTTAACAATAATCCATTTAATGTTTTCACACGTTAAGCTAATTTGAAACTCGGCATCACTAATATCAATAATAGCTTTTTCCAATGTTATCCCCTGCAATCGATAGATACTAACAGCATAAGCTAGCATCAAAGGAAACTATTTTCGAGAGCAAGAAATACCATATTTTTTTAAAAAAAGACGATGTTATTGATACAATGAGAATAGATTCTCCATAAATTTTGGGTCCAGTGTATTTAGGAAAAGCCATTATTACACATAGTGGCGTATTTTCTTAATAAGTTTCTTCTATACTTGCATCGTCAATTATATCAGTTACTGTTCTAACTGATCCATTAGTGAGCCCTTTAGAAACCCAAAGATTTTTACGTAAGATAACTAACTTTGGCGCCTCTACATAACCTTAACTCAGCAGATAATCTCTGTGCGTCATCTGATGATACTTATGCAGCTTCCGCGCATTTATGTACTGCATTAATCAATACGATAGGCTGTTCATTCTTTTCTAATTTACAGTAATTAAAGATTTCATTATTCTTATTTATATTTATATTTATCTTATTTTACTCACCACACTCGAGATATTAATAAATTACACACTCTAATTGATATTTACAAACATACTTTAAATAACTAATGTGCGGGGTAAACGAGTAATAATTTCACTTATATTTTGACCAATATTAATAAATTACTTCTCTTGAACAATTCGTACACGTCGAAAATTCCAAACTATTCAACTCGTTTTCAAAATATTCATGTAAATGACGATATTCTAAATTATTGTCATTAATTAAATATTCATTGTCTTCTTGAACTGGCTCATTAAGCCTTTGTTCGCGGTATCGTCTTTGGCTATAGATTTGATGACCTATGTTTATTTTATTTTACTCACTACACTCCAGATATTAATAAATTATACATTAATTGATATTTATTATACCAGTTGCTGGTCCAACTGATCCATTAGCGAGTTCTTTAAAAACTCAATTATTTTATAATACTCGTAAATATTTATATTTGCCTTATCTTATTCACTACACTGTTGCTAAAAATGACCGCCAAGTCTTGAGCGTTTCGTCGCATGGAGATACTCCATTGGACGCGAGAGCATAAAATAAACACACATAAAATGTGTAAATGAGAATTAATCATAATTAATTAATGACAGCATTTAGAAATGCCAAACTTAATTTATGCACACTTCAGATAATCATAAATATATATTTTAAGTTTCATGACGATTGATCCAGCAGTTTAGGAGTCAAGCGTCTAGCGACAGGGAGTCCGAATGGCTGCAAGATGGCTGACATCGTTATCATTATCGGTTATCACCGATTTTATTATCAGTTCTTTAATTCTTATTCACAGTTTAAGATATATATAAGTCTAATTTTGATCCATGTCTAATAATAGAGATGCAGTTATACAATTTTGTTCTACTTGGTTGGGCACTTCAATGTTTAATGTTGTTTTTTTTACGTTTTTTTAGCCTTAGTGGAATGAAAATAGCGTTGAGGAGTTATTTTTAAATTGTTTGGTAATGTTTAGTGATGAGATGGTGTCAAATTCTTAAATGGTTAACTATTAATATTACTTTTTAAAGCATTTAATGTAGGTTTAATAGAAGAAAGACATTTTTTTTAAATACCCAGTACTCTTTTACTTTTGAGCTTATTTTAAAGAAACACAATAAACCTATCTATTAACTTGTTTCTAGTACTTCTCATTAAGACATGCAGAGATTTATCAAATCACTTTACCTTTTTATCTTGTATTGTAGTATATGTGCTTTAGAATTATTCTTTCAATATGCATATTTGTATTTATTCCAGCGTGTATTCGATAGCAATATGCCCACAACTATACAAATGGAGCATAACAACTAATAAAATAGTTTAAGAAATTTATAGTTTCATCATCTTTTGCCATTCGATTTATGGCATTATTAAAGATTCTATGAAAGACTTCAGCATCTTGTTCTTAAAGTAATGTTCGCAACACTTTATATATTTCTACCTGTTTTGTTCTTTTTTTAATTTTATTTAAATTTTTTTCTCCAGGCATGATTTATATTCTAAGTGCAATAGAGCCTATGTTTTGATGGTTCCGTTTTAACAACCCATGTGTTATAAAACTTTCAGCCATGTCTGACATGAAGATATTGGGCTAAATAATACCGGTTTTGTCTCTTATCTCAGAAAAAAAATATTTTTATGACCACTTCATTAACTCAATTACTTATCATGATAAAGCATTAAAATCCTTCTCTTAAATCATCAAGATCCTTGATTGTTATCAAATTAAAATGATACGAATTCATCCCATGTGTTTCATCGGTACAAATAACATTATTTCCAAATTTGCTTAATATAGATTTTTGATATTCATTCATTATGAGCAATAAAAAGTTATCTTCTTTTAGTTTTATATAATTAATGTCAATTTGACCTTATGACTTTTAATAAACAAGGCTTAATTTGTCATCAGATTTTAATTTTTCCACCCATGCTCTAGCACTTTTAGCACCATTAGAATGATGTACTGCCTCATTATTAAGATTATATGAGGCTTTAATATTATATAAATCTTTTTTAGTTAGCAAATGAGTTCTTTTTAAATGATTGTTGGCAATATGATCACGAATTTCGTCCAAAATTCTATTAAATGGAATAAATAAATAAATAAAAAGTAATAAGATACTTTACTATCACTATAGTATAATAGACTTTGTATTAGTATATTAGACTCATAATATACTATATACAACTTGGGTGGAAATATGGTAAGGAAAAAAATAATATTTAAAAAAAATATAATATATTATAATATATTGAAAAGAAAGTGATAATAGTATCAATGATAACTGATAATAATAACGATTTCGACTGCAGCCATTCGAATTCCCTGTCGCTAGACACTTGTGTTTAGGAAGAAATAGCAATAATAAATGGCACGAACTGGAGGATAGAACGGTTACGCTTCGATCCGCCCAAAAATATTGCTTATAATTAATCGGACACCACCATTTAATAGGTTCTTCAAGTATTGAACCCAGTTGGACTTAACTATTGTATATAACGGGGCATATAGTATGGTTTGCGTTATTATCCCTCAAATTTTCGTAGATATTCATTCTCATCCAAAAAAAAAAACATAAGTTTACACAATCTTCATCCTCGGTTACTTTTTTTCATATATTTCCATTTTAGTATTAGAATTTTTTTTTACAAAAACAGTAAGTCTTAAATTTTTAAATATTGAATTTTGACTACATTGCAGTACACATGAATAAACCATCACGTTTCGTAAATATCGTTGTAGATTTTCCAAAATATTCTTACATGCACATTTTTAATAATAACACAATTTACATTTATTTAATAATTATTTACATATTTATATAACAATTTAAGAAGACATTATTATTTGACGATTATGTTTCTAAATGAAGTTTATTTTATAATAAACTTTTGAGTCGAAAATTTGACTAGATTACAAATATTACAGACAAGTATTACTGATACTAGAGATTACCAATTACAAATTAGATGAGTTGTAATTTCCGCAATTGTATAATGTAAATCTTCTACATATTTAAATATAATTCCTGAAATATATCATTTTTGTATGTGTATAGTGTATATATGAATTGAAACGGTGAACACTCTGCTAGTGTGCCACTGTGATTTGATAAGGATTTAAACACAATTGTTTATATTGTAACGAGAGAGGTATTTTTAAAAACGGAAAAAAAAATAATAAATAATAAATGCATAGTATTGATAATGTTTACCATCGGAAATGACCTTTATCAGGACATATATTTGACAACTAACTAATTTTAAACATAATATAATTGCTGGCAAGTTGTATGACACATATACGCCCTTTTATACATATTATATAATCAGACTGTAGTCTGCGGCCGACATTTGGTTCGTATCGTTCTGATAAGAACGATCGTCAGAAACCGCAATTATACAAAAATAAATTCTACAATATCATAAAAAAAACAATGATTTAATAGTTATTAATAGTTATATAATATATACATTATACATGTTATAGGAGCCAGAATTGTCATTTAGCACGGCTAATCCTGACAGTCCACAGTGGGCCAGAATAAGTTCATAATGGGACAAAAATGAAAAATTTAAAGTTTAAAAATAAATAATCAATTATCACATTTTGATAGTAGTGGAGTAAACCTAATTAGTCCATTATATGTTATCGTAAAATTAAATATTACTATATTATATAACAGGCTATTAATATACGTATAATAACTTTCAGTTTTCTGATATCGT